>CAUYQV010086909.1:0-39586 GCA_963574575.1 Galagoides demidoff | reverse complement strand
CTTGGTACAACTGCATAACTGTGGAAGACTTGAGGCTTTTTAATTTTTTTTTGAGACAGAGCCTCAAGCTGTCCCCCTGGGTAGAGTGCTTTGGCATCACAGCTCACAGCAACCTCCAACTCCTGGGCTCAAGCGAGTCTCATGCCTCCACCTCCCAAGTAGCTGGGACCACAGGCACCCGCCACAATGCCTGGCTATTTTTTTTTTTTTGGTTGCAGCCATCATTGTTGTTTGGCAGGCCAGGGCTGGATTTGAACCTGCTACCTTAGGTGTATGTGGCTGGCGCCTTAGCCACTTGAGCCACAGGCACCGAGCCCTTATGTTGAAATTTAAAAAATATATTACAATGCTATTTTTGCATTGTATGAAAATTTTTGTTGCTCCATATAGACCAAATTTTTAATTAAGAACCCCACCCCCCACCCCGTCAATGATGTCCTACTTTACCAATGTTAAAATCTGGTCACCTTATTCTAGGGTGACTGTCTTGGTTTGCCCAGGAATGAGGGATGTGGCTTTTAGTGCTAGAACAGGACAGTCTGTGGCAAACAGTAGCAGCCAGTCACTCTGCAATAGGTCTGAGCCACAATGGTTTCTCCTGCTCACTAGAGGTTTAGTGATGATGGACACCTGGGGAGACCGGAAGCTGTTAGTCAACCCAGGGTCATACACATGGATCAGCCCAGGTGGCCTTGGGCCACTTGCTTAAAATCACCAAACCTCCTTTTCTCTTTCTAAAATAAGGTTACATCCATGTGGCAGAACTAGTGTGAGGATGAAATGAGCTAACTCGTGAGAAGTGAGGTATCACCCTAGGATTAGGGTCAGCTGTAACAGTGGCTTAAATAAGAGTTCGCTTCTCACTCCGACAAAAGTCTGGAAATATGTAGTCCTTGAGGACTCTGCACCATGGACCTCTTTGGGCTCCTTCCAGTTCATGGCTCCTCCATCTCTAGGGTGTGGCCCTTGCCTCCAAAGACCAAGATGGTAGCTAGAGCCCCAGTTTCAGGCAGCAGATGGAAGAAGGACCAAGGAGCTACATGTCTGTCTCTCCAAGGTCATGTCCCAGAAGTGATCCACAGCAATTCTGCTGACATCCCATTAGTCACAACTTTAGTCCCAGGGCCACAGAGAGCTGCAAGAGAGTCTGTGAAATGTTTTGTCCTGAGGGTCCAGAAGCCCATGCTGCTACTGTGGAGGAAGGAGGGCATGGGGACTGAGGACTAGCAGAAATGTCAGAAGAATGCATCAGAAGAGCTCAGGACATGCGGCTCCTTCTCCTTTAACATTGGCTGCCTATGCCCAGCCTGAGAAAGGCGGTGGTCTAGCCCTGAAGCTAGTGCAGGGTATCCTGGTATCCTTGATGGCTTGTGAGGAGGAGAGAATGGAGTTGGGACCGACAGGGAGGTAGGAGGTAGGGATGTCCCCGGATGGGCCTGGCCAGGTAGTCACATGTGCTGCCCCAATCTGAAGGCAGGTAGTTCTGGGCCCTCAGCCCAGGGAGCTCAGCAATGGAGCTCTGGGGTACAAAGAGTCCTCAGGAGCCAGGCCAGGAGTTGTGGGCAAAAGAGGATCCAGTGTGGAGGGGCTGGTGGCACCAGGGGGGCACAATGCCCACCCATGTGCTATGGTATCAGAGTGGGGAGGTACGAGGCGGTCACCTGGACACAGCCCAGGCTGTCGCTGAAGACCGTCTCAGAGAAAAAGAAAACATCAGAGCCGAACTTGTCCTGTTTTATTTTAGAAGCAAGTGAACAGATGTTAAAAGCAATCTAGGAAAAGCAGCCTCTGCCAAAAAGCAAAAACCAAAGAAAGCAGAGAGGGCGGCCCTTCCATGCTCTTGCCAGGGAGATAGGCATTCCCTGTTCTCTAAGGCTGTGATGGTGTTAGGACTTGCTGTATCATGGTCCTTGGCATGGGGTGAGACCACCCCCAAAAAGGTGTTGTTAAATGCCTCCTCATTTTTTTTTTGAGATAGTTTCTTATTTTGTCCCCCTTGTAGAGTGCTGTGGCACCATGGCTCACAGCAACCTCAAACTCTGGGGCTCAGAGCGATTCTTTTGCCTCAGCCTCCCAAGCAGCTGGGACTACAGGCACCCACCATGGCATCTGACTATCTTTTAGAGATGGGGTCTCGCTCTTGCACAGGCTGGTCTGGAACTTCTGAGCTCAGACAATCCATCGGCCTTCCAGAGTGGTAGGATTAAAGGCGTGAGCCACCAAAAACACCCCCCTTCCTACACACACTTTGTTCCTATGTGGAACGGGAGCGAGCAGGTGGCCTTGCCTGAATATGTAAATCAGTCTGTGAAGGCTGAGACTTTGCAGGCAGGCACGTTCCTTCTCCTCAGCTCCTGGTCAGCAACCTGGGTAATAAATTCCTTAGCTGCAGGGCCACACTGCCTGGCCCACAGCTCGCCAACAAAGAAACCACACGCTCTGGTGAAGGCGCGGAGGCAGAGCCCTCCAGGAGGCTGCTGCTAGTCACATCCACTGTTCCCAGGTACCTGCACAGTCCACGCAATCACACCAGACACCCCCAGTCATTCGCTATTCTGCTCTCCAGTCTCCCAGACCCTACCTACTTTATCCCCAGCTGATGGTCTTGCTTCCTGATTCACAGAGAAAATTAAACAATTGCAAATGTCTGTGTCCCCCCTGCCACACTCCCACCTGGCCTGTCCCAGGGCAGCACCCCCGCAGCCTGCTCACTCTCCCCTGGCCCTTCAGCTGCTCTCTCTCATCTCGATCCTTCGCTTCAGCACACACATTCTAGTCTACAAAAACCCTGTTTTCCTCTTCATCCTCTTTCCTTCCTGTCCTTTCTATCAAAACTTCCCCCAAAGAGTGGTCCCTATCCGTCCCCAGTTCCTTCCTTCTGGTCTCTCTTATGCCCCACCCTGTTTTACCTTCATCACTCCACAGAAACTTTCCTTCCCAATGTCACTGAAACCCTTGTGTTGCTAAATCCAGCGGCTGACTCTCCACCCTCGCTCCACTTGGCACTTAGTGGCATCTGACCTGCCTGCTGCCCCTCCTTGGGCACCTCTCCTCACTTGACTTCCAGAACTGTGGTCTTCCCACATCCCTGGAGAATTCTTCTCGGTCTTTGCTACTGGCTCTTGATCCTCCCCTGATGTAGGATCCCTGGAGTTTAGTACTTGATTTCTTCTCTTTTCCAGAAACCACCATTGCCTTGACAATCTCATCTAATCACAAAGCTTTAAATACTTGTTGCCCCAAACTCCAAAATCTCTCCCAGACTCCAGACTCATATGCCAAGCCATGCGCCCGGTACCTTTACTTGGAAGTCTGAGAGATACCCAAAGATGAATGTGTCCAACCTGAATTCTGACCTACTCCCCTCATTTCCTCGTCATGTCAGATAATGGCAATGCCACCCTTAGGTGGTCAGCCAAAAACCTGGGGTCATCCTTGATTTCTCTCTTTCTCTCACAATATACATTTAATTCATCGGAAAATCTCGGGGTTCTCTCTCCTGAAGATATCCCAGAATAACCAGCTGTGCAGAGCTCCTGCTGCCATGCTGATGTGAGCACTGTCACCTCCCCTGGATGGCATTGCACTCACCCCACCTCTGCCTCATCCCCCTCAGTCTACGTGACTTGTAAGTCAAATGATGACACCTCTGTTTAGTACTTTGTGAAACCTGCCCGTTTCAATTGGAGTAAAAGTTAGATTCCCACCATGGGTGCAGGGCCCTCTGCAATCTGATCTGTGACTTTCTGGATGTGCATGTTACCCACCCCCAGCAACCACTCCCTCCATTCCAGCCATGTGGCTTGAGCACACTAGGCACCTCAGGGCCTTTGCACCTGTCATCTGCTTCAGGATTTTACTCAAATGTCACCTTCCCTGACTCCTGACTCACTTTCTAGTCTCTGTCTACACTGCTCTTTCCTCTGTCCATAGCATGTATCCCATCTAGTACACCACTCATTTTATTTGCTTTGCTTATTATCTACCTCCTGCAAAAGGAAATAAATCTCATAAAGGCAGAGATTTTCATTGCTGTGCCCCCAGCAATGCTGGGCACAGAGTAACTGCTCACTAAAAATCCATTTAGGCTGGGCGCCTGTGGCTCAAGCGGCTAAGGCGCTAGCCACATACACCTAAGGTGGCGGGTTCGAATTCCCAGCCTGGGCCTGCCAAACAGCAATGATGGCTGCAACCAAAAAATGGCTGGGCGTTGTGGCGGGCGCCTGTACTCCCAGCTACTTGGGAGGCTGAGGCAGGAGACTCGCTTGAGCCCAGGAGTTGGAGGTTGCTGTGAGCTGTGATATCATGGCACTCTACCCAGGGGGATAGCTTGAGGCTCCGTCTCAAAAAAAAAAAATCCATTTAAAGCAGTGGTTCTCAACCTTCCTAATGCTGCAGCCCTTTAATACAGTTCCTATGGTTTACAACCCACAGGTTGAGAACTGCTGATTTAAAGAATGACGAAAGGATGGAAGTAATAGAATAAGCAAAGGAGGCTCGGTGCCTGTGGCTCAATCGGCTAAGGCGCCAGCCATGTACACCTAAGGTGGCGGGTTCGAATCCCCAGCCCGGGCCTGCCAAACAACAATGATGGCTGCAACCAAAAAATGGCCGGGCGTTGTGGCGGGCGCCTGTGGTCCCAGTTACTTGGGAGGCAGAGGCAGGAGACTCGCTTGAGCCCAGGAGTTGGAGATTGCTATGAGCTGTGATACCATGGCACTCGACCCAGGGGGATAGCTTGAGGCTCCGTCTCAAAAAAAAAAAAAAAAAAAAAGAAACCTTTGGGAAAGGATTCAACATCCTGTATGCCATTAAGAATATTTTTGATTCATTAGAGGAGGTCAAAATATCAATCTTGGCTCAGCGTCTGTAGCTCAAGTGGCTACGGCACCAGCCACATACACCAGAAATGGTGGGTTCTAATCCAGCCTGGACCTGCCAAACAACAATGACAACTACAACCGAAAAATAGCCAGGCGTTGTGGCCGGTGCCTGTAGTCCCAGCTACTTGGGAGGCTGAGGCAAGAGAATTGCCTAAGCCCAGGAACTGGAGGTTGCTGTGAGCTGTGATGCCACCACACTGTACCCAGGGTGATAGACTGAGGCTCTGTCTCCAAAAAATAAACAAATAAAAGTAATACAAATGAGAGAAAAGTTAGTGTTTGTTCTTATAGAGGCTACACAAGTTTGTTACCTTTTTCTCTGAAAATTTTGTATTTTAAAAAGCAGTTCCTAAGAAAAATAAAAATAATAGGTACATGCTGGGAAAGAACAGGAATCACCACATAGAGCATGATATCACTCATTATGGTTTAAAATTTTTGTGAAGCAGATTTAAATAAATGCCAAATTTATCCATAAAATAACTTAGTAATCCATCCATAGAATGTCTGTTTGTCTGTTTGGTTTTTTTTTTAAGGCAAATTCTTACTCTGTTGCCTCAGCTAGAGTGCAGTGGATCATTGTAGCTCACTGCAACCTCAAACCCCTGGGTTCAATCAATCTCCTGCCTCTCCAGCCTCTTAAGTAACTGGGACCACAATCCCCTATCACCATGCCCAGCTAGTTTTTCTATTTTTTGTAGAGCTGGGGTCTTGCTCTTGTTCAGGCTAGTCTTGAACTCCTGGCCTTAAGTGATCCTCCTGCCTCAGCCTCCCAAAGAGCTTACAGGTGTGAGCCACCACACCTGGCCAGAATATCTATCTTTGGACCTTGCAAATTCAGTGTGTCCTCCAAAATGAACTAGTTGCAAAATGTATTCCTCAGTAATTTAATTATGGTAAATTTCTTTATTCAGCTTTCCTTTGGCTGCAAACCACAGGGTGCAGCCCCCAGACCCCTCACAACATTATCAAAAGCAGCAGGAAGAATGGTCACCTGGAGACTGTTACAGGCCACATGCTTCTGGCCAAGACTCCTCCTCGTGGACGATCATTGTCATCTGGACTGTGCGTTCCCAAGTCTGATTCCCCAACCATCCATCCTCCTCTCCCTCTCTTCATCTCCAACAGCACAGGAGTTTTCTCTGAAGATAAGCACCCCTGAGTGCTATCAAACTTGGCTGTGCAATTCCGGTAGTGACTGTTATTCATCGCATTGATATCAAGGTTCTGGGTCCTATCTAAAATTGTTCCAGCTTGAAAATTAGTCTAATCTCTTGTTTGGTTGCCTTTTTTTTTTTTTTTGGACTCTTTTCACTCTCTAGATAATAATGTAGTTGAAGAACGCTGAAGCCAGCATTACTTAAAGGGGTCTTCTTTGGTTAAGATTACATTTTATAAATGAGGAAAGCATTTTTGGTATACATTTAAATATAATCCCTCTCAGTTCCATAACTAGAGAGAAGTACCAGTTTATTTGTTCATACACAATCTTTCCACACCTGCCTTGTTTCAAAAACGATAAAAAATGAGTTATAAATACATAGAATGCAGCACCAGAAAAATTTAATCTGAAATTAGTGAGGAAAAGGGAACAGAGGATTTAAGCCAGGAGCGAGTTAAGCATATAAAGTATATCCTGTTAAATCTTATACACAAGCCGGAAGCAGACCACATATATGGCTGTAAGCATTCTCACAGCCAAAGGAAATACTGTCAGTTCCACAATTAGGCATCCAGAAGACAAAAACAAATGTGGATAATAAACAAGGGAAACACAACCACACCAGGTGCTAAAACCAAAGAAAAAACTTTTTTTTCTCCTAGATATTGTCAGAGAGAGAGTAAATATAGCACAAGTTGCATGGTTCTTTCTCACAAATCCCTTACTGTAGACCCAAAGCAGTGTATCAGAGAGAATTTATTAAGAAAATCTGAGGGCAAGAAAGAGCCATGGCAGAGAATTAGGATCTAGAGAGCTAGGAAGGGGGTGTTTTAGGCACAATCCAGAGGCTAACACATCACAGCAAGACCTTGACAGGAGGCTAATTACCAGCATGACCATGTTTAACCCAGGACCGTTTCAGAGTGAAAGAGAGTACTACTAATAATTAAGCCCCACAGTGGGCATAAGCCATGACTGTCCTGGGCAAACACATGGTTACTCTAAGTCATTGCCCATCACCACTGACATCCTGCTCTCAGAGCAATCCGTCCCAGGGGACCTAGTGGGCCAAACTCATCCTGTCCAACAGGAAGTGAGTCTAACCAGCTTCACTTATAGGAGACTGGCAGGATGGAAGGTTGGTGCATGTCACTAACAGAGAATGGGTTTGCCTATAAGTCAGCCAAACAGAGAAGATAATCAAGAAAGACTAGAGAAAACAATTGGGAACCGTGGCCTAAGGATCCATCAGGAAAAGTTTAAGGGAGGGGGAATGTCCAGAGAATGGGTGGGAAGGGGAATAAATCATGTTGCAGGTAATTACATAGGTCCCATGTAAAGGAAAGAAATAACCTTCCTTTCTCCTCGGCACTCTGTGATGGGCCCAGTGATCTAGTGGAAGAAAATGTCTTGAAATTAGGATGTTATCATAATGGCTGAAGCTCTTAAGCTGTGCTTCTCAAACTTTGGATATGGATTACTTGGATAGCTTGTTAAAACCTACAGTCCAGGTGGCAGCGACTGTGGCTCAGTGAGTGGTTTTATTGCAGTTTGGCCGGCCCCATATGCTGAGGGTGGCGGGTTCGAACCCAGCCCTGGCCAAACTACAACAAAAAATAGCCAGGCGTTCTGGAGGGCGCCTGTGGTCCCAG
This sequence comes from Galagoides demidoff, assembly GCA_963574575.1. Classification (NCBI taxonomy): domain Eukaryota; kingdom Metazoa; phylum Chordata; class Mammalia; order Primates; family Galagidae; genus Galagoides; species Galagoides demidoff. The sequence goes on along the minus strand of CAUYQV010086909.1, from coordinate 31,889 downwards.
CTACGCAGGAGGTTGAGGCAGGAGAATCGATCACCTAAACCCAGGAGTTGAAGGTTGCTGTGAGCTGTGTGACACTATGGCACTCTATTGAGGGCAACATAGTGAGACTCTGTCTCAAAAAAATAAATAAATAAATAAAAAGACTTTAAATATTCCTTCAGGGAATCTAACCTTCCTACAAGACAAAGCATCTTGGCTGGCCTCCATGAGTAGTACAGTGCTGGTTTTCCCCTGTGGAAGATGGGGGGTAGGATGAGGGTTGGGGTAGCAAGAAAGGTGAATGATCAGAGAAGATCAACCTTCAACCACCTGAAGGACTTATCTTTCAAGAGACCGAGGGTCTTGATTTGAAAGAGAAAAGTCCTCTCCCCCACATGTTCCCTACGTGGTCATAACAATTAAGAGAACTTACCAAGCAGGGACACAGATGACTCCATTTTAAAACTCGTAGTTGGAATAACCCCACTCTAATGAGCTACCTTTTACCTGGGAGAAGTAGCTAACATTTTCTGATGGCTTACTCTGCTTTGAGTCTAAATGTTATGTCTACATTTAGTCCTGAGAACAGGATGGCTTACTATGCTCTGAGCCTAAATGTTATATCTACATTTAGTCCGGAGAACAACCACATGGGTAGGTGTGTTTTATAGTTGAATACACTGTGCTGTACTTTTGGCCCTTGTATTAGACCGGGGGGGCGGGGGGGGGGGGGAGAACCTGTGGCCTTCTAGGTCCTTAAGTGCAGCCTTTTGACTGAACCCAAAATTTACAGAATAAATCCTTTTATTTTGTATTAACACCTTCTTGTCTTTTATACTTATGTTTTTAAAATGAACATATTTAAAATAGCAAAGAATAAAATAAGTTTAAACAAAATAATTCTGCCAGGTTGACCAGCACAATTAGAACATTAGTAAACCATAGGTGCTAAACTGATAGCTGCTACACATTTATTTCTAACTTCCCTGACTTGGTGCTATTATCTACCACACTAGGCTGGTTGGCTAGAGGTTATGGGGGTTGAGTACACCAGTCTGTTATCAGCTTTTGACAATGGGGTTTCTGTTTCAAGTGGAAGGTGTGAATAGCTGCACAGCTGGATGGTATTTTTTAATTCTGTCTGCTTAATAGCCCATCATGTCAATGATACTGAAGGAAGAAAACAGATTATTCTACCAGGATTGGGAATTGCAATATTATCTTGTTGCTGTTAAAGAGAAGATAATTTACTTGCTTTGTCATACTGCAATATGAACATTGAAGAAATTCAATGTTCATCAGCATTATAATGCTCAGAAAGACCAGAAATATTTTAAATTAGAGGGAGAAGCACAAAAGGTTGTATTGCAGAAATTAAAAGATGAAAGGTAAAAGCAAAGACAATTCTTTCAAGCAGCAATAAGACCTGGAAATAGTGCCATTAAGCAATTTATAAAGTAGCTTATAAACCAGGGTGGGGTGGTGGGGTGGTGGGGGTGGAAACGGAAGCCATTTGGTGATGTAGAAGTTGTGAAATAATGCATTCTTGAAGTGGTAGGACACTCAGACCAGATAACTAATGTTTCAAAGTACAAACAACTGCCTCTTTCAAGGAGAACCACAACTCATCAGCAGCATGAATTAGCTTTCAACTTAACAGAACAACTTCATGCAATACTTGAAAAGGAAATAAATACATTATTCAATTGCTTTAGATGAATCAGCTGATACTACGGACTCAGTGCAGGTTTTATACTTCATTTGGGTCATAACAGAAGATTTTCTTTGCTTTGAAGAGTTACCCACTTCGGTCACTTCTGTGAGCCGAACACAGGAATTAATACCTTCAAATACATGCAAGATAAATGTTTGAAATTGGACTGCATTTGGTAAATTTAGTCAGTGTACGTACAGATGGTGCACCTTCCATGACAGGGAAAGGTCAAGTGCTTATTGCACAGACAAAAAAAGTATTAATAGATCTAGATACTCTTATTTCTTTTCATTGTGTCTTGCATCAGCAAAATCTCAGGGCTCAAGCTACTGTTTTAAGTGACACTTTGCAACAAGTTATAAGTATTGTTACCTATATTCATGCAAATACAACATGGCATCCTCCGCATTGTAACAGGCTAAAGTTTAATGAGGAGGGATTCAGCGTGGATTTGCCAATATCCTTCTAAAGGCACTGGCTATGGCAGGGACTGGTGTTAGCGGAAGTTTTAGCTCTGTGAGAACATATAGTTAAATTTTATGAAGAACAAAATTAGCAATGTGAATTATTGAAAGATTTCTGTAGGAATGCAGTATTTCTGTGGGATATCATGTCAAACCAAAATGATATTTCTTTGCAAGGCAAAACTAAGTCTATATAGATGATGTGTGGCAACAAACACAAGCATTTCAAAAAAAGCTCTTTTTTCAAAATTCTTCTTCAAAAGAATATTTTGATGAACATTTTGCACAGCTAGCAAAGGTCACTGATGAGCAGGATAACATATGTGAATCATATGACAAATACACAGCTGTTATAGACCTAATAATTGGAGAGTACAATGAAAAGTTGACTTCATTGTCTTAAGAATCATGACAATCAAGTTAGCATTTCAGCTTCACCTAGTTGATATCACCAACGCGCCCAAAGAACTACAGATGGAATTGAGTTCTCTCTCGGTAGATGACATTTTAAAGCCACTGTTTGGTGCTAAGAAAGATCCAGTTAAAATATGGAAAAATACAGAATACCCAAGCCTTTCGCAATATGCTCAAAAAATGCTTTCTTGCTTTTCAACCCCTTATTGCTGCAAATCTAGTCTCCTACCTAACCCAAATCAAGATGCCCTTAAAGTCTTTTTCATTGCTGTTTTCTCAGTTCCTATAACAGCAAACACCCCCAGCACAGGAAGCACTCAAATATTTATTGAATTAATGTTGAATAAATTAAAACAAAATAAGGAAATAAAGGAGAATGCTGCTAAAGTTAAGGCACCTGGGGCCAATTAGGCTTCTGTCCTAATCCAGTGAGAAATGATGAGGCCCTAGCAGTAACATTCAACCTTGCCTGTGAATTGGAATCACCTGGGGATGTTTTAAAACTAATGAAGCCTGAGCCCTATCCTCAGATTCTGATTCATTTGGTAGGTGCAGCACATCAGAATTTAAGCTCCTCAGAGGTTTCTAATATACAACCAAAATTAAGAACACTCCCTTAGAGGCAGAGGAGTGCATAGAAGGGAGAGCACAGGGATATTTAGGGGACATAATCCATAGCATTGGGTGGTTAATTATGAATACGAAATGACAGAAATGAGGTTGACTGAAAAGAATTCTAGATATTCTTAGGCCTGGGTGAATGAAAGAAGCAAGCTTTGAGGAAAAGATAAATTCTATCTTGGACAGCCTGAGTTTGAGGTGCCTATGGAGATTTGAGTGGGGATGTTAAATAGGCATTTGATTCTTAACAGATTTATGTTGGCCTTGTGAAAAGTAGGAAATCTCTCTACCATTTAGGAAGACAAGAAAACCAGCAGAAGCATCTCTGGAAAATATGACAATTGTTCAGAGGGCAAGACTATTCTTATTCTGCACCATTTTTTTTTTTGGTTGCAGCCATCGTTGTTTGGCGGGCCGGGCTGGGGATTCCAACCAGCCACCTTAGGTGTACATGGCTGGCGCCTTAGCTGATTGAGCCGCAGGCGCCGAGCCAACATGTTGATATATTTTTAAGAAGGATTATATTATGTATGGATACTGTTCCACAAATCCATTTAACTTACTATTCTGGCACTATCTGTAGGTTTAAAATATCCTACAGATAAAACTGCTGGCAGGTTTCAAGTAGCATTTATAGGTATACATAACAGCTTTAAAACTTCCTATAAATGAAAATTAAACATACCCACAATTACTTCCTTTAGGATTGCTGGTTAAAGATACTTAGACCTAAACTGCCTAACTTGTTCAATTTGCTAATTTGTAAACATTTACTGGGTTACCAAAGATACCAAGTACAGTTTGAAAGACCGTGGCTCCCTGGTTTCTAATTTAAATTGGACAGACACACTAAAACAAGGATTGAGAGGCTGATATATTTAGGTGAGTAACAGATGGCCAATGGACATTCTGTCCAGTATCTATCACATGCGTTACTCAGTATTCCACGGAAGAGTGATCTAAATTTTGAAAAGAAAAACTAGGAGGAAATAAACCAGGCACGGACTGAATTTGTTTATTTAACTAATGACTGATACCTAGTCTCACACAGGTCAAACAATTCAAAGGCGGTTATGACTGTCTTAAAAGATAGGCGGGATGGGAAAAAAACCGGATTGAAGTAATTCAGAATGTATTAGAAATCAATAAAGATTAAAGTAGAAATTGCGAATACATAAATGACTTGGTGAAATAATAAAAGAGTGGAGATACCCTCCAAACTCTCACGTAGGGTGTTATTATGTATAAGTGCTGTTCCCAGCAGCCTGTGAGAAAAGACTGAGGTCCACTAAAACCAAAAGAGAGCTCTGCCACTCTCCGGAAAAGGACATTTGCTCTCCGAGAGCGGGCGAGAGCTGTAACATCCCGGCACTTCTCTCCCTAGGATGGCCGAGCAAGCAGGTGAACAGTAAGAACAGAAAGGAATGAATGCCGCACGAATGTCCCCAAGTCGGCTTCTCCCTCCACCTCCGGCGCAGCTCCAGCCACCCCCACCTGTCCATGAAGGGGACACTCTCGGGGCCACGGAGAGGCGGGCAGGGAGAACACCTGCCTCACAACCCAGCCCACCCAGGGCGAAGTCCTGCTGCCGCGAGAGGCAGCTGACTGCCCTGTGCCTGGGACAGCCTTGGGGGCAGCGATCGGGAGCACCCAGAGGAGGCGCTGGGCGAACGCGCGCCTTAGAGCAACCGCGTCCCAGAGACGCCCGCGGCTGGACCGGTGGGCGTGACGCCATGACGCAAGGCACGCGGGAGGCGCGCCGGGGCGGGGCGGGGCGGGGAGGCCGGGGGCGGGAGGAAGGGGTGGGAGGAGGAGGCGGGGAAAGTCGGGGCTAAGGGAGGGGGAGAATGGCAATTGCGGCGCTGGTTCCCGGGAGCAGCTGTCGGGCCACAAGTGTGGAGGAGGAGTTCGGGAAAGCGGCCGTCGGAACCCCTCCCTTCAATTCTCTCCGCCCCAGCTGAGCGGCGCCCGGTCGGGTCTGACGGACCCTCCCCGTATTTTCAACGCCTTCTGTCGCCTCTGCTGGGAGATGGGCCTGCTAGTCCGCCACCCTGCGCCGCTGCCGCTCTGAGGAGCTAAAGGTACGGGCGGGCACCGGAGGAGGTTATGCGCGGGACTGGAGGGCAGGGCGGCTCCGGTTTGTGACCGCGGGAGCTCTGGCCCGGCCACTGCCCTCGCGCCGCTCCCCGGGACGGAAATGGGTTCGGAAGTGTTGTGGGAAGGGCGCCCCCTCCCGTGCTCGGCGCCGGGCCGGGGTCGACTCTGGGGTTCAGGCCTCTGGCTGGTTCCGGGTCCCCCACCCGGCCCCGGCGCGGGCGCCTCCTGGGCCGCACAGGCCGACACGGAGCATGGGATCCGCCCTGAGCCCGTCCTGGCCGGGGCATCGGTGGACCCAGGGGCCAGCCCGGCGATACTGTGATGGACCGAGGCGGCGCTCCCCTCCTGCACTCTCCTGGCCCTTGAAGCAGGGGAGACCTGGGGGCGGCTGCCGCGGGGAGGGGAGGGAGCGAGAGCATTCCAAACGTGTCAAATCGACCCTTAACGGGACAGATTTCCGGGTCTCGGTGCAAGTGCGGGGCCGTCGCCCCCCAACCCTTGGTACCTGGGGCCCTAGATTATGGGAGACAGGTACTGGGGAAGGTTCCCCCGGGGCTACTACCACGCCCTTCAAATGCAAAAATTACACACAACGAAAAATGATGTCGTCTTGGGGTAAAAAGTGTGTGTTAATAGGGTTCTTCCCGGATTGCCTGCTCCGTGCTAAACCTTCAGGGTGTTCCCAGCCTCCCCCAGCAAGTAATGCCACTTTACTTTTCCAGTTTTTCCTGTCATCTCGGTTCTACTCTGCCGTTACTCCCCCCGCCCCCCGTTTCCATTAATGGGAAGAAGAAAAAGAAGTTTAGAGTTCATTAACCCCGCGACAGAGCAGTAAATAAGAGCGAAGAGCGTAGTTAAGGCTATATATGGGAGAGAGAAAGGTTTGATTTTTTTCCCATTGGCCCTTGGAGGTAGAAATAAACAAAAGTTACTTACTCTACTTAATATTTACTATTCAAAACGTTGCAGAATGTTCTGTTAGGTTGACGTTGGAGAGGACAGCGTTTTAAGTGCCGCTACAATTTTGAAAGCTAGGTGTTGGCTGGAAATGGTAGTTTTAAATGTTAGTAAACAGTGGAGGCATAAATCCTTTACCTTGACGTTTATGATTTTTTTTTTAAGATGGCTGTCTCTTTATTTTTACTTTTTTGTTTTGCTTCTTTTCATTGACCCTCTTGGTTGTATGAAGTCTGACAGTATGCCTAAATTTTATTTTCAGTTTTGCCATTAACCATTTTAATGCACATCTTACCACTTATGTTTATACCATGACCGTATTTGCATGTTTATGTTTCTTTAACACAGAACAGTCTGAATTGAGTTGAAATGTAACTACTTTTCTATTTAGAAAATGGCGATGATCTTATTTTCAAATGTTCTTTCCTTGCTCAATTCTCTGGTAAGGATTTGGAATTAAGCATTGGGACTTAAACCAGATTGTGAAGGAGAAAAAAACCATTTTTAAAATTTGTTAGTTTAATGTTCTGCTTCTTAATGTTCACTCTTTTTTTTATTATTGTATACAATTTAACCGAAGTTTAAATTTCATGCATCCATGGAAAATGTTTTAATGTCATTGCAAGGTGTCTGAGGAAAAAATGGAATTTGGTAGTGAACGTTAGTGTATTTTTTTAATATCTCAGGCTTCCAAGATAACTCCAGTAAGAATAATTTTTAAAATGGCAACATTGTTTTAGGAGCAGAGACAACCCAATTCTTACTATCCAAATAGTACCTACTTGAAATATTGTTGTCTCATTTAGGCATGTGTCAGTTGATCATTAGAGTTAATATAAAGAACTGTCCATTATACTGTTGTCTAGGGTGTTTGAATGTATTTTTTAAATTCTGGCAATAATTTGTTGAATTTTTGATGTACTTTTACTTAACTAAATAAAACTATATTATTAATATTTAACTAACATGAGAGAGGCACTAAGATTAATATTGTTTTGAAAGATATTTTAATATCTTAGTGGAAAGTAAATGCACTTCCCAAATTTGAACATAGGTGAAGTCATAGGGCAATATTTTTGCAGTTATAGATGTAAGACACTTGGGGTCACTGCTCTTAATGGGATTGGATTAAGGATGTTAATTTGTTATGAGATTGTTAGATGGAATTAAATATGAATAATTAAAGGAAAACTTTTATTTGACCATTTGAAAGAACTTCTTTATATTATGACAGGTTCTGATTTTATCTTAAACATTTATTTAGATTTATTAATTTTTTGGTTTCTAATTATTCCTCCTCCTCCCACACTTTTTTTTTTTTTAAAATCTGAGGGGCACTGAGGATTAAGAAATATACTTTACTGAAATTTCTAAGAGTAGCAAAACAGCAAAATATCTATGATAACATCTAAAAGTCCTTAGTCAAGTTCTGGATGCAGAGTAAGCTGAAAAAAAATTTTGTTACATTTGCACTTGAAATGTTCACATATCTTCTCTTCTCAGGTTCTGTAGGAAATCATAGGGAATTGTTACTTGTTTTTCTGATGCTACTAAGTGACGATTATCAAATACGGACTATTAGTTTTATACTAAGCTTATGCTCTTTTATCTTTTTTTATTGTTTAGGCCAGGATTAGGCCACCTTGGGCTGAAGGCCAAAGTAAAGTTGAATTTCTAAAATTATATTTGCTTGCATATTGCACTGTATTTGGCATTCTAGCATATCATAGGAAAATAGTAGTTTAATGATTGTCTAAAGGGACCCATGATCTTTCTTACATGGAGTACTTTGGCTTAAAGGCTCAGGTTTGACTCTTGTTTAGAAATGTGTTAATCTGATTACTTGTGGAAAATAGCTAATTGTCTTAATACTTAATAATTTTTTTCCAACTAAGTAATTATTATTTTTCTTTTTTTTAAATTGAAGTCATAAGATGTCAGTTCTTTATTAGCTGACAGAAGATACATAACATTGAAACAACACATGTGCATAATCATACCTGCACCATACCTGCACAGCTAAAGATTGAAGGATAATATTCTTTTGCTAAACACATCTGTACTTCATATGGTGGTTGACGTTAACCAAAAAAAGGCATTGAAGTCATTTTGGGTACTTCATTTGTTTCTCAATAAATATCATATGTTATTTTGTATTAAAGTGGAAGAAATTAGCACCTTTTGATAAAGTAGTATTTGTTTGTATTGCTCTCTTTGTCACTGCTAAGAACACCTGAAGAATTATTCTTATTGGTAACATTTTTTGGAAAGCTATGCCATTAGCCTTAAATCCTTTATATAGTTGGGCGGCTCCTGTGGCTCAAAGGAGTAGGGCGCCGGCCCCATATGCTGGAGGTGGTGGGTTCAAACCCAGCCAGGGCCAAAAACTGAAACACACACACACACACAAAACTTTATATAGTCTAGTCCTATCAAAGTTTTCTAGCATTTTATTTAAAAAAATTATTAGAGAATTACTACTTGTTAATTTGTTTTAAAGTCCTGTTTGGGAAGATTTTGTTATGTGAAAGTCTGAATAGGAGTTATTTTCGTCCTCACATAGGTTTGTGCATTGAATGATGAAGCAAAACCCAACTCAGAAATTACCCTGATTTGTTTAGGCCCAAAAGAAACATCAAAACTCAATCTTTGATTCAAAAAACTGAGAGTTTGTCCCATAAATTTATGTATACTTAGCATTTTTAACCACTTTCCTACACTGGAGACCACTGAGCATAAAAATAGCCCTGTTATAATGTGAATAACAGGCAGATTGCCATTTAAAGAGATTCTCTAGGGGAGATGAGCCTTAAGGAGAAAGCTAGACTAGTTAGAAGAAAAGAGCATGAAACCAAGAGACACTATTGGAAATGTGATAGCATTAGGCTTCCAGATAAATAGTGTGTAACAGCAATCCCCAACCTTTTCTGGCACTAGGGACTGATTTTATGGGACACAATTTTTCCATGGGGGTGGAGGATATGTGGAGGGGTGGAGGCAGAGCTCAGGCAGTGATGGGAGGATGGGGAATAGCTGTAAATACTGATGAAGCTTTGCTTGCTCACTCTCCCTCCACCCCTAATCCCCACTGTGTAGCCCAGTTCCTAAGTTTCATGGAAGGCAATTTTCCACGGAGGGAGGTCAGGGGCTGGGGGGGAGGCAGAGCTGTGACCAGGCTCCTAATAGGTCCCAGCCCTGGGAGTTGGGGAATGCAGCTATATAGTATATTAACATAAATATTGTATCACAAAAATGCTGACATTAGTATGTGTCTATTGATTTAGATTTTGTGAATTCTAAGTCATATTGGCATTTGCTCCCCCAATGGTAAAATATTCTAAATTAAATCATTCTTATAAGATAATAAGATAATGTATGTGAACAGTGTAGTGGAAGTGTAAGAGATAATGTAGGCTCAGTGATGGCAAGGACCATTTTGTTTGCTCACTCTTAGTCTCAACACTTAGCATAAAACCTGACAGTAATAGATGTTGATTGAATAAGTATTTGCTAACTGAATAAAGGTATCTATAACATAAGGTATTTATTTCATAACTTTCTCAACATCAGCACTGTCTAGTAGAAATATAATGTGAGCCACAAACATAATTTAAGATTTTCTAGTGCCACATTACAAATGTAAAAGGAAACAGGGAAAATTAATTTTTATAATATATGTTCTTAACTGAACATATTATTTATATAACCCAAAATATTTTGACATGTATGTACATTCTCTCTCCCTTTTTCTGTTTTTGTAGTTTTGGTCAGGGCTGGTCTTAAACCCGCCACCCCTGGTATATGGGGCCAGTGCTCTACTCCTTGAGCCACAGGTGCCACCCTGTATATTCTCTTTTATTCATACTGAACAATGTAGCCCTAGGGGCACTTGGTGTGACATGTTCCTTTCCATAGAAATTCTTTTGTCTTTTTTATCTTTTTAGTAGTCTTTTTCTAACTGATTGACATATCTTTTGAGGCCAAATACAGAATTGCATATGCCATAGAGTTGGAATTATTGAGTTAAACTGAAAGTCAGGGTATCTGTGTTCTCTGCTCTTAGTTTTACGTGTCTTCTAAAATGACTTTGTGTGCTGTTCTCTTTCTAGTCTATAAAATGAGGATGAATGCACTATTATCTGTTTCATTAGATCAATATAAATTAATCAGGCCTTTGCAATACTCTGAACTATTCAGACAAGACTTAACAAGAGAGAACTTTTGGTTGTTAGTAACTTGTCATAGCAAGGCTGGGTATAGAAACAATAAAAAGAAGTTCCCATGAGATTGTTGTGTATGGAGTGTGCTGTTACCTCCCACATTGGAATCAGTTACAATGAATACATCAATATAAGATGCTCTTGTAGCATACAGAATCCAGAAAAGTGACTAGATTGGTTTGACCACCACATTTTAAACCTCTAATCTATGTAAATGTTGCCTGAACTAATCTGTTTTCCAGTTTTTGTCTGTAGTAGAATAAGTGGGACTTCTTAGATAGGTAAACTTGAGTAGAAATCATGAAATAAGGTCCTTTGGGAGGAGGGGGACTGGTAAGTATTATGAGTGGGTAAGTGGGAAAGTAAAATAACATTTACAAAAGCCTATCATCTTAGGGCAGTGGTTTTCAACCTGTGTGTCGTGACCCACAGGAACTGTTTTAAAGGGTTGCAACATTAGGAAGGTTAAGAACCACTGTCTTAGGATATGTGATGTATTTTGCACAGTGACTGTTAACTCTTTTATCCAAACCAAGGGTGGCAGTGATTACCTAGTAAGCAGTTGAGAGACTTCTGGTTATATATATAGCCATGTCAAATAGATGTCTCCTTACAGCTAGGCACTTTAATTTTAAAACATTAAATATCCTTTGGCCTTTCTTTCTTTTTTTTTTTGAGACAGAGTCTCAAGCTGTCACCCTGGGTGCCGTGGCATCACCACTCACAGCAACCTCAAACTCTTGGACTTAAGAGATTCTCTTGCCTCAGCCTTCCAGGTAGCTGGGACTATAGGCACCCACCACAACGCCTGTTTTTTTTTTTGTTGTTGTTGTAGTTGTCATTGTTGCTTAGCAGGCCCGGGCCGGGTTTGAACCTGCCCTTCTAGGTGTATGTGGCCGGTGCCCTGCTGACTGACCTACGGGGACCACCTTCCTTTGGCTTTTCTGTATAAACACAGCACACTTAATTGGTGTCCTTAGTAAAAATTTCTGGAACGCTGTTTATGGTAGAATGGTAGCCCTCAAAAAGATAAGTTCACATCCTAATCACCAGGAACTTGTGAATGTTACTTATCTGGGGGAAAGGGTCTTTGCAGATGCAATTAAATTAAGGATCTTGAGATCAGATCATTCTGGATTTTCTAAGTAACCTCAAAATCCAGTGAGAAGTGTCCTTATAAGGGAAAAGAAGAGACAGAGACACAGAAGAAGAGGAAGCAATGTGGCCACAAAAGCAAACATTGGAGTGATGTTGCATAAGCCAAGGAGTGCTTACTGTTAGGAGAAGCTGGAAAAGGTAAAGAACGGATTCTACCACAGAGCTCCAGAAAGGAGCATGGTCCCACTGCATTTCAGACTTACAGCCTTCAGAACTGTGGGAGAATAAATTTGTGTTGTCTTAAGCCACCCAGTTTGTGATAATTTGTTATAGCAACCACAAGAAATTAATATACAGGCAATAATCTTCAGTAAACCAAAAGTCTGTGTTTATCTTTTATATCATGCATTGTGAATATCAGAGACCAGAATCCTTTCTTTAGAATTCATATGCTTTCTTAGAAATATCAGAGGAAGTGTTTTAATAGACTTTAGTCTCAGTAGACTTAAAAAATAGATTATATCTTATAAAATGCATTTTGTTATTTTTGCTTGTGTCATTACTTTCTTCTCTTAACTTGCCTCTTATTTGCTCTTTATATGCTTTTTAAGATAGAGTTGACCTTAGGGGGAGGGAATGAATAACATACTAATAGGACTAGACTAACAGGTTTTGTCTTCTTAAAGTATAATTCCTAAGTGTTTCTCCTTCCCCCTTTTTTTAATCTCCTTTACTGAATTCTTCTCTTCTCTCCTACATCTTAATGTTGGAATGTCACAGTCTCTGCTTTTTCCGTATTTACTTCCTTGGTGATTTTATCTATACTCATGAGTTTATACACCATTCAACAACAACTCTCAAATTTTCATCTCAAGGCCACAGTATTTCCTGAACTCCAGGCTTGTTAAACAGGTATTTGGATGTACATCTCCACCTAAATATAAAAGCATCTCAAATTTAAATGTCTGAAAATAAACTGCTGGTCTTGGCTACTTTTTAAAAATTGTTCTTTTCATAGCCTTCCCATTTCAGTTGATAGCATCTTCAGCCTTATGGTTACACAGGCCAAAATCCTCTTGTTACTCCAGTAGGAAATCTTAACAGAACTGCCTTCAAACCATGCATCAAAACATATTCTCATCACCTTCACTGGTGAGCCATCATCATCATCTTTTTCCTACAATTACTGCCAGTCTTTAAATGTTCTCCATACTCTTACCTTTGACTTCACCCATTTGTATTCTTAACACCAGAATGATCCTTTTAAACTGTACAGGTTCTAAACTATTGCTGTCATTTCAGAAGGCCCAAAAGTTTCCTTCTCACTTAGAATAAAAGCCAGAGTCCTTACAGAGGCCTGTAATCCCATGCAACCTGGCCTCACCTATCTCAAACATTCTTTGCCCTGCTTATTTCCTTTTGGCCACATTCTGGCTTCTTGACTATTCATTGAACATATCAGGAACATTCCTCTTTGAGGGCCTCTTCAGTGGCTGTTCTGTCTGTGCTGTGGATATTCTTTCCCAGATTTCCGCATGGCTAATTCCTCCTTTATCTCCTTCAAATCTCTGCTTAAATGTTACCTTTTCAGTGAGACACTCACTGATCACCCTGTTTAAAATTGTACAGCATACATACACTAATCTTCTTTACTCTCCTTAACATTTTCCCCACCTTATAGCAAAGAATTACGTTAAAATATTTAGATGAAGTATTTAGAAAACTGTAAACATCTATACAAAAGCATGCAGCATTTTTGAGCAATGCTTATTTATAATTGTGAACCTAGAATAATTTGCGGAGATAAGATAGGAGTTGGGCCTTGAAAAAGGAGTAGGACTTTAGATTAGCAGAGAAATTTAAGAGAGTATTGCAACAAAGAAAAAGGCATAGGACAAGTCAGGGAGGTGAAACTATTTTGTAAAGATAGTTAACAGATAGTTAAATTTCTGTTGTCTTGAGATTCATATTAACTATCTTAAGAACCTAAGATAGTGTATTTGGTCTAGGTCAGATGGCTAGAATGTGGGGTTTTTATGTAGAACAGTGAGAGACTAAGGTTAGACTGTGGAGCATTTTGAATGCCATGTGAAGTTTGAAATTTACTTCTTTCTGTGGGAAACTGATGCAAATTTGTAAGCAGACTTTAACAAAGAAGCTAATGTGATCATTCAGACACCAAGTGATTAATAAGGCTGAGTCTAGGAAGTAACATAGTAAAAAGAACACTGAGATTTTGGCTCTGCCACATTAGCTATGTAGATAAATCTCATAATATTTAAACCAGTGCTATGCAGTAGTACTTCCTGCAGTTCTAGGTTGGTGCTGTCCAATATGGTAGCCAGTAGCCACATGTGAAAGTGGAGCAGAGCAATTGAAATGTGGCTAATGCAACATTTCAGGAATTTAAATTTAATAGCCTCATGTGGCTTGTGGTATATTAGATCTGGTATCTATAGTCTTCAGTTTTCTTGCTTATAAAATGTAGAGCAGTGATTTTCAACTGGTGCTCCCTGAGAGGATGTTAGGTGTACCACAAAAATTTATAAAGATCATTTATTAAATTACTTTCAGAGAAGTTCAAAGCATAGTATATTCTTTTCTTTACTCTTTTTTTTTCTTTTTTTGTGACAGAGTCTCATTATGTCGCCCTCAGTGGAGTCCTGTGGCATCACAGCTCACAGTAACCTCAAACTCTTGGGCTTAAGTGAGTCACTTGCCTCAGCCTCTCAAGTAGCTGGGACTACAGGCGTCTGTCACAATGCCCAGCTGTTTTTTTGTTGTAGTTGTCATTGTTGTTTAGCAGGCCCGGGCCTGGTTCAAACCTGTCCAGCCCCAGTGTATGTGGCTAGTGCCCTAACCACTGAGCTACGAGTGCTGAGCCTTGTCCTTTTTTTTTTTTAATCAACATAATTTAACTGTGCTGGGGAAGTTTAACTATAGGTTCAGGTGTGCTGTGAGATAAAAAAAAAAAAAGGTTGAAAAACACTAATTAGAATGCAAGTATCAGTAGAAGAATAAGTTCTATAGCCATGGGAAGTAGGTAAAGCCTCATGATAAGAACGAGTAGTAAGGTTAAGCAGGCGCCACTATGAACGACTTGTATTTGCAAAATAGGTCCAGGGTTTGTAACCTTTTTATTCTTTTGTATCTCGATGACTTGTGATTATTTACCTGTTACATAATTCCTACCTAGATTCTTCTGTTTTCTTTAGAAAGTACTCCCTTACTTGTTTTCTTCACTTATAAAGTTGATATTTCAGTGTCTTAATTTTTACCTCATTTTGGGGGGACATGTTTAGAGAGAAGCTAATATCAATGCTATATAGCCAAAGGAAAACAGACACATTTTGCTTATTATGCTTCCTATTTCCCAAGAGATATTGTTTCTTTTGAGAATTACTTTATAATTTGAAGAAAACTTTAAAAATAGGTTGTAGGACCTCTAGCAAACACTTCTTTCAGTTTGTATTCCACCTCCTTTTGAACATACATCATAAAATCACACATGTACAGTGATTTAGGTAACCAGAGGTCTTTCCTCCCCTTTGCCCATTGTATTCTTTAGGAGAAAGAGGCAAATGAGCTTCCAAAATTATAGAAACTTTCAGAAAAAGTGATTAGGATAAGATTAGCCCAATCACCTAATACTTCTAATTGTCCAAGTAGTAGAATTAGATTAATTATAAAACTTTGTAAAATTCACTTTGTCAAGATAATATTCATTCCACTGCATTTACTATGATAGAAGAGTATACTGATGCTTGAGAGAATTTGGAGACATTAAAAAACAAAACAGAAATAAAAATGATTTATTCCAGAAAATCTTAATTATATAATTTAAACCACAGAGTAGTCTATGTATTAAAACTGTCTATATATTTGTATATTATCATAATCTCTTAGAATTCTAAGGAACCTTAGGCATTATCTAGTCTTGATCACCTTAGTTTTCAAATACGGAAATTGAAATTCAAAAAAAGTAGACAGGCTTGGTGAAGTTCTCATACTAGGTTAGCATCGTGAAGTTAGCATTTACCTTCTGTTGATCAGAATGTGTATTTTAACCAGTTGAAGAAGATCTTTGATAGCAAGATACCTTTTCAAAAACCTATTTAAAAACTTACATGTCTCTGAGCACTTAATCATACCTGGCGTTTTGCACTCTGCTTTCCCTACCATTTCCCTATGGGTGTATTGCTGCTTCTTATCAAAGAAGTCCTTGAATGAGCTAACCAAAGTGTTTTCAATCTTTTTATTGGGAAAATGGAATGAGTAATGCTTTTTCCTCTCTGCAGCAGCTTGCTTTTTGTGATGGATTGAGTAATGAGTGTTAGTAAAACCACCAAAGTACCATTCTATTAAACCTTCCAAATGAGAATGGGCTTAGATAGGTAAATGTGG
Organism: Galagoides demidoff; assembly: GCA_963574575.1. NCBI lineage: Eukaryota > Metazoa > Chordata > Mammalia > Primates > Galagidae > Galagoides > Galagoides demidoff. Next base: position 15,921 of record CAUYQV010086909.1, on the reverse strand, counting down.
CAGGTGCATGTTTGTGAAGCTGCTTAAGAAATATCTCTTTGGGGAGGCTTTGTGACATATGGGAATAGTTTATTCTGAACATTTAGTTTCTGTTTCTAGGAGATCATATTAACTATCTTAAGGATAGAACCCAAGATAGTGTATTTGGGTCTTGGTAAGCATTCATATTCCAAAGAATTTGCTGGAAACTGGTGTTTGCCTACACTAACAATCTATTGAATTATTGCTGTCTCCCTCCATTTATAAGTAGTTGAGTTGAAAATATTTATTCCATTTTTAATATTAGAAAGATCACTTGAGTTAGGTTTGTACTAGCAACATAAACATAAGAAAACTGAAAACATTATTTATATTTACCTTTGAGAAGTTTGTGTAACTTTAATGTATTTCAGACTCCCAAGTGGCTAACTATTCTAATTACATTGGAGAAGTCGGTTTCTGAGCCAAACGTTTGTTGTATTTTATTTATAATTTAATATGTAATAACCCTTCTGACAGTTTTATTCAGTAAATGGTTTAGATACATTTGTACCATCTTCTCAGGTACTTACTGTACTTATAGCTAATATTTGTTAAGTCCTTGATATGTATGTTATGCTGAATTCTGATGAATTCTTTATATGTTATTTGATTTAATCTTTATTATCTTTAATCTGTGGTACTATTCCTATTTTATTATTGAAGAGAATGAGTCTTAGTATTAATAATTTAACCCAGTGTCACAGAGCTAGTTAATATAAGTCTCAGAGGCTGAACTTGAACTCAAGATACACTGACTCCAAAGTGCATGCTTTACTTTCTTAATAAAGTATATTCTGTCATTTCCCCATATTTGTGTAGCATTTTAAAAACTTTTCTCCCCAAACGACTCTAAATTATATTAACAGTACCTCATCTTATATCCCAACCTGTCTTGACCACCTTATTTTTAAGGTAGGTAAGATAAGTAAATGTGTCCATAACAGACAGTCCCAAAACCTCATGGTGGAACACAACCACTAGAGGACTCAAGTATCCAGATTCCTTCCATGTTGTGAGCCTTATTCCCCTAAGTTCAGATAAGAGTCAACTACTGGAAGTACTACATTTGGCCAGCCGTTGAGTAAAGAGAAAGAGATTAAAGGATGTTTGAAGGAATAATTTCAAGGACCAGTCCTTGAAAGGACATACTTTATTATATTCAGATTACACTGGTCAAGACTAATCACACAACCACACCTAGCTATAAGTGGAATGGAAAATTTAGTCCTCCTTTGTGCTCAGGAGGAAAACGAAACAAGCAAGCTTTGTAACATCATCTCTACCACAGTAGTGTGTTCTCTGTTCTACGTATGTTGCAAAGATGTCATTATTGAAATAAAGCCATAAAACCACTTGGTAGAAATCATGAAACCAGGTTTCCTTACATAATAGTCTCATGTTTCTGAGGCAACATTGAAATGATTGACAAACATACACATCCATAATCAATTACCCTTTGACTATATAATATGGATTAACCTTTACTTGTATGATTTTTGTTTTCAATACATGGGATGGATTACTCCAGGAAGGCCATCTGTCTATATTGTTTATTTATTCTTGCATGATGAATCAGACATTTGTTTAGGGATAGAAGTTTTTAAACCTTTCTTCAAATTTAATTCTTGTGGAAAGAGCTGCCACTTCAAACTGGTACAGATATGAATATTGTCCTAATAACGTAAAGTGAAAGCAGGAAAGACTGCAGAAGTTGATGTTCTTTTACTGATGTTAACTTTTACTGACATCTTGGCAGTAACAGTTAACCTTTTATGTTAGTATGTTACTAGAAAATACATACAGTCACTATTTAATATATAGTTTGAGATTTCATGGATTTCTCTCAAGCCAGCCCATGCATTAGTTGTTATTTTAAGCATTTTATTTTCTAAAAGTTGATTATGACTGTTATATTTTTACTTTAACAGGCTGTGTGTTTGAGATGTTTAATATTTTATAGACAGTCTGTCTCCTTAATGTTATTTGGGTAGCAAGAATTATGCCCAGAGAATGCATTGGTATTTGATATTTGTATTTGGCAGCTATACTGGGGAATAGATTTATTAAAGGAAAACATGGCATTTGCAAATTTGAAGTTGGCAAGTGAAAGAAGTCTTATAAGTAAGTATATAAATTGTGAATGATATAACTTAAAAATAAACTTAAACATTTAAATAACCTTTTGAGTAGTAGCAAACTTCAATATAATGAACTTTAATGATTTATCTCTGTTAACAAAAAGCCACATATGAAAATCCAAACAGTTTAGTGCCTCAAATTTTTTTTAATGATGTGGTTCAGATTTACAAAACTCTATTTATGGCTCCGTGCCTATAGCTCAGCAGCTAGGGCACTAGCCACATAATACTGGGGCTGGCAGGTTCGAACCCAGCCCAGGCCTGCCAAACAATGACAACTGCAACAACAAAAAAAGAATAGGGCAGTGCCTGTGGCTCAGTGGTTGGGGTGCCGACCCCATGTACCGAGGGTGGCAGGTTTGAATCCGGCACTGGTCTAACTGCAACAAAAAAATAGCCAGGCATTGTGGTGGGTGCCTGTAGTCTCAGCTACTCGAGAGGCTGAGGCAAAAGCATCACCTAAGCCCAGGAGTTGGAGGTTGCTGTAGCACTGTACTGAGGGCGATAAAGTGAGACTCTGTCTCTACAAAAAAAGAAAAAAAAAAAAAAAGAAAGAATAGCTGGGCATTGTGGCAGGCGCCTGTAGTCCGAGCTACTTGGGAGGCTGAGGCAAGAGAATCACTTAAGCCCGAGTTTGAGGTTGCTGTGAGTTGTGATGCCTCAGCACTCTACTGAGGGCAACACAGTAAGACTCTGTCTCAAGAAACAAAAAACTTGAAGGCTATGTTAACCAGTTTGAGATACGAGATGAACATAGCTGTGAGACACTGACACACCACGGTTATGAAACTTTACTGAGTTGTTTCTACAGTGCTGCCAGCCTTAAGTGCACAGTGGCGAGTTCGTGAACATAATTGTCAGGCCTTGTACAACAACAGCTCTGATGGTCATTCCAGAAAAAAAGGGTTCCAATATTGCTTTGAAGGGTTGACTAGGTGCCGGCATCAGTACATAGCTTCCCAAGAGGAGTACTTCAAAGATGGCCATAGTGATATTCAGCAATGAGGTATATAGTCCTTTTTATAGGATCAGTTCTTAAACTTGTGAGACCTCATGTATTATTTCTAGTATATTACTTCTATTTGTAATCTGAGGATGGCTTCTGATAATTATTTTTTGGTGGTCAACTGCTATATTCAGTGGTACATAGCCATATTTAAATTTGATGAGGTGTGTATGTAGTGTGATTACAATACTACATATAGGAGATGCTAAAGAAAAAACAGATGCTTCCTTCCCTCAATATCTTAGAAACTTGTATTTAACACTAGAGTCAGAGCAGACCCAAAATAGTGAGTCAAGTTTTGAGATTTTCCTTCCCCCACTGCTTAGCTATAAATATTCGTTCCTAAAGTTACACACAGTGAACTAAATGAGCGTTCTCTATACTCTATCCTTTGGTTAGATAACTAGTGTTTTCTTTTTGTGCAACTTAAATTGTCTACCAAAGTGTTATGGTGTTAGAAAACCATTGTCGTCATGAAAAATAGGGTGATGTCAAAAGCATTTATAGTCTATTGGGAAGAAAGCTTTAAAATGGATGATGATATATAATATTTGGTTACATTATGGGACTACTGTATATGCCCAAGTATAAATCAAGTTTTTTTCTTTAAAAATTTAGATCCTTGTGCAGTTGTTCATATTACTGTTTGGAAAAGATAAGGTCTGAAATATCTTTTGAGTTCTTAGTTTAGATGCAATAAAGTGAAAGTTTCCTAGACCAGGGGCCTTATTTATTTTGTTCACTGTTATGTATCTAGCACTTAGAAGAGTATCTGGCACATGATAGGCATATATTTCTTAAAAGAATAAATGAATTTTAAAAAAAAGAATAAATGGATACACAGGTTACTTGGAGCAGAAAGGCAAGAAGTTTAATAAATTTAATTATTCTTAGAAGACCATATAGTTGCAGGTGTTGAGTAATTCAAGAAAACCTTTTAAAGATTTTTTTTTTTTTTTTTTTTTTTGAGACAGAGCCTCAAGCTGTCGCCCTGGGTGGAGTGCTGTGGTATCACAGTTCACAGCAACCTCCAACTCCTGGGTTTAAACAATTCTCTTGCCTCAGCCTCCCAAGTAGCTGGGACTATAGGTGCCCGCCACAATGCCCAGCTATTTTTTGGTTGCAGCCGTCATTGTTGTTTGGTGGGCCCAGGCTGGATTCTAACGTGCCAGCTCAGGTGTATGTGGCTGGCACCTTAGCCACTTTAGCCACAGGCACCAAGCCTTAAAGATCATTTTTAAAAAGTGGTCAAGTGCATGGTTGTCATGGTTGTATTGTGGAGATCGTAGACACATACTTAAACTTAGAATGAAATTTCCTGTGACAGCTTTCAATACAAATTCAAGAATACTGTATCTCAGATCCTAGATAAATATATCCTTTGGAAAACTGCCACTTTTTTTTTTTTTTTTAAAGACAGAGTCTTAAGGTGTTGCCCTGGGTAGAGTGCTGTGGCATCACAGCTCACAGCAACCTCAAACTCTTGAGCTTAAGCAATTTTCTTGCTTCAGCCTCAGCAAGTAGCTGGGACTTATAGGTACCTACCACAATGCCCGAATATTTTTTTGTTGTAGTTGTTGTTTGGCAGACCCGGACTGGATTCAAACCCACCAGCTCCAGTGTATATGGCTGGCGCCCTAACCTCTTTAGCTATAAGTGCTGAGCCTGCCACATGGTTTTAAAAAAAAAAAAAAACAATTATACATCTTCCCCTGTGAGGAAAAACCCATGTAGCACAGGGGCTGCCAGAGGTCACGCAGAAAGATGGTCTTAATTGGTTTGAGGTTCCAAAAATGGAGTTTGGGACTGCTAAAGTGTCTGGAAGTTAAGTGGATACATCTCAGAAGGGAGGTAGTTATAGTAGGATAGCCTGAAAAGTTTGTGGATAAATTCTTCTCTAATACATAGATGTTCCCTGAACCATACACAATGGGAGTTCAATGGGAAGTAATGTTGGAAGACAGCAAAAGCTGAATAGAGATTTTAGCTGCTGCCCTCTGCAGGGGAGACAGAATTTGGTGTTTGATTCCCACTAAGGCAGAGGGACTTGGTAAACATTTGTAATTTCCACAGATGCATTCCAAAAGAGCATAAAACCAGGCCTCCACCATTCCAAGCTGATTAACCACAGATTTAACTGCCAGGTGTAATCATCACTCTGCAGGAGAGGAGAAGATATTCCAGAGCCTTTACAACATATCTTCCGCAATATTCAATTAATAATAAGCAATTACTAGACATGTGAAAATGCAGGAAAATACGGCGCAATGTCAAGATTCCCCCCAAAAGAATGGGTAGCAGACTCTAAAATTAACAGAGTTAGTGGACAGACTTTAAAGCAACTATAATATTTTTAAGGAGTCAAAGATGAAAATATGATCATAATAAACAGATGGGTAATCTTAGCAAAGAAATGGAAACTATAGAAAAGAGCAATTATATATTCTAGAACTGAAAAGTATGATATCTAAAATGAAAATTTCACTGGCTTTACCAGCAAATTGAAGACGGTGGAGGAAAAAGTTGGTGAACTGACAATAGGTCAATAAAAATTTGCCAGTCTAAAGAATGGAGAAAAAAGATTGCAAAAAAAAAACAGACCTTAGTAGCCACTGAGACAAAATTAAACTGTCATGCAAATAATTACAATTTCAGAAGAAGAAAAAGTTTTCAGAAGGAGAGGAGAAAGACAATAGGGTAAAAAAGTAAGGAAATTATTCCCCCAAATTTCTTTATTAAGTTTAAATCAACTTCAGACCTAAGAAGTGAACCCCAAGCAGGATAAACACAAGGAAAACCATATCTAGGCATATCATAATCAAATTGCTGAACATCAGAGATGGAAAAAATGTTGAATGCAGCCAAAGGAAAAAAAAGATAATTACAGGGAATTAAAATGTCAGTGAAAGATGATTTATCAGGAATGATGGAGGCCAGAAGAAAATGTAATGACCTAAAGTCCTAAAATGATAAAACTATCCACCGAGAATTCTATATTCGTCAAAATTATATATGAAAAAATGAAGGTTGAGCATGGGTGGCTCATGTGTGTAATCCTAGCATTTTGGGAGACTGAGGCAGGAGGATTGCTTGAGGCCAGGAGTTTGAGACCAGTCTTGGCGACATGGCCAAGACTCTTATCTCTACAAAAAGTTAAAAAATTAGCAAGGCACACTGGTGCCTACTTACTTGTAGTCCCAGCTACAAAGAATGTTGAGGCGGGAGGATTGCTTGAGCCTAGGAGTCCAGGGCTGTGGTAGCTGTAATTGTACCACTGTACCTACCCTAAGCAACAGAGCAAGGAAAAAAAAAGGTGAAATAAGAACATTTTTTTTCAGATAAATATTGACAAAATTCATTGCTAAGAGACATGCATATTAAAAAATGCTAAAGAGAGTTCTTGAGGCTAAAGAGAAATGACACCAAATGAAACTTGGATCCCTAAGAAGTAATGTAGAATACCAGAAGGTAAATATATTGACCAATAGGCTTCATCCTCCAAAAGGACTTTGTAAGCATAGAACATGATGGAAGAATTTTAAAGTCCTGAAAGGATAAAGCTATCTTTTTGTAGATGTGACTAAAAATTTTAAGCTCTGTACTTTAAAACATCATAAAATTAAAGGGCAAGTGTTTGGAGAAGGTAAATATTGAGTTTTCAAAAATCAAAGCAGAATATTAATATTCCAGTGTAAAAAACATGCAAAAAATAAATTATAAAGGGAATAGTACATGTGAACTAATTTTTAATTGTTTAGATCAAAAAAATGGAAATCGAAGTACTTACCTGTTAAAATAGAAAAAGATACTGGTGAGAATTCAGGGAAATAAGCCCCTTTCTGACTGGTGAGAATATAAATTGGAACAAAACAGTTTGGTAGTCCTTTTCAAGAGAAGTCCATACCATCTCTACATGGGAGATTCTTACACCAGAGGTGGCTTATCACAAGTGAGGGTGTCCTGGGGGCAGATCATTATTCAGTAACTGGTGTTGAGATAACTAGCCATTTAGAAAATATATTTTTTATTTCTACTTACTCCTAACATTAAAATAAACTGAAAAGTTTCAAAGATTTAAGCAAAAAATAAAAATGAACTATAGAATTATCAAAAGAAAATATGAGGGAATTTTAAAAATATAATCATGGAAGAGGGCAAGGCTTTTCTAAGGCAGGTGTAGAAACCAAAAGTCATAAAAAGAAAAATAATGTGAATCTGAGCATGTAAAAATGTCTTGAAATTTTGTGCATTGGAAAACTGCCATATAATCAAATAGTTTTTTAAAAGGTATTATTGAACATATGATAGTGAGGTTCCTTTACATAGAAGTAGGTCTTACACATCAATAAGTACAAGTCCTGCAGTTAGATAGGAACATGGGCTTAGTTTACAGAAAGTGAAATGTAAATGAGTTGTAATGAGAAAATACTAAAAATGTTTTTCCATCAAAGCAAAGAACCATTTGGTTTCCTAATCTCACAAATATATAGCCCTTAAAACTAAAATTTCATTTATTCCTTATCTTCTTCCATCCTCTCAACATAAGCATGTGCTGAAGAAGTTAGTAGCCTGTTAGCTTTTGTGATGTACAACACTTTATTTAAAATAGAGAATTTATGTCTTCTTTGTTTTCTTTGATGACTCTTTCCCTTGAGTGCAGGATAGATAGCTTCAGGCTTCAGTAGTAACCAGATTAGTGATCAATAGAAACTGGTGGGAATTCTCTGTACCTATTCCTGCTTCACTTAAAAAAACAAGCAAACAAACAAACAAAACTGTGGCTCAAAGGAGTAGGGCTTGGGGCCCCATATACTGGGAGGTGGTGGGTTCAAACCCGCCCCGGGCCAAAAACTGCACACACAAAAAAACACCTTAGTCGGCTTTCTATTTTCTTCCACAGTGCTAGTTAATGCATGCTACTTTTATTATATGCATATTTTAGAGCTGCTATGCATCTGAACGTCAGACATCTAAAAAGGTAATGAAAATTAGAAGTAGTAGGTACTCTTTGCTATTATATTTAGTATCTAGACCAGTGGTTCTCAGCCTTGCTAATGCTGCGACCCTTTAATACAGTTCCTGTGGGTCGCAACCCACGGTTGAGAACTGCTGATCTAGACCATTAGCACAAAATTATTAGGTTTTCTCTATATTTTAACCTTTTTTGAGAAGTACCAGAAGAAACTTAATTTTAGCCGAATAACAGAAGCAAAAAAGATAGCAGTAAAACCTGTGTAAGTTGACCACCCAAGGGACTGCATCAAACTAATCCACGTATAGCAGTGGTCAACATAGGAGCTAGGTCAACTGATACGAATGTGTGGTACATGTCCAGTCTGTGAAAATTAGGTCAATTTAAGAAGATAGTCAATGTAGGGAGGTGATCAACTGTTGAGATTCTACTGTATTTAACCATATATAACATATATATAAATCTTATAACTCATTATAAGATTTCCTCTCAGGAAGTAAATCGTTTTTTCCTCTCTAAACATTTTGCCCAGCCTTCTCCATTTTTACAGTACCCTCTAATGAGTCATAAGTTGTTTAGGCACATAGGTGGCTATTAGATGCTTTTAAAGTGTTTGTGGTTATGAGATGTTGACTGGTACAGTATTTCAAATGTATCATTCTTGAAGTTGTATCATGTGAAGATACTTAACATATTTTATGAATCTTGTAACACTTGTGGGTAAAGGGTTATTTTTACAGTTAAGGCTATATAGTAAAACTATATGGCTTGATAAGGATCACAGAGCATTAGCAACCCCAAAACATCATTTATTTGGTTAATAAATGTTAGGGACTGGCTATGAGGTTCACATTGTGTAAGGAACTAGGAAAGTGTAAGCTTATCTTCCATTCCATTTCAGTTCACGTTTGGCACTGTGCCAGGTTTTGTTAGGCACTTTAATAAACATATCAATTTCACATTATTCTCATAATATCTATTTAAAGTGAGTGGTATATCCATATTTTGTGGTGGAGATTACAGACTTGGGAATGTACTTTATCTAGGAAATTATAAGTGTTTGAGCCAGGTCTTCTGACTCCCAAGTTCTCTTATTTACATATCCAATACTGCATGTTTTTTGTTTACACTTCCAGATCCAGTCTTCATTCACCTTTCTCTGCTTTGCTTTGTGCCCCAGGAACTTGACCTCTAAAGACTCTTAGAGGCAGTTAGCTTCTAGTTGAATTTAGCCAATGTGAGGCACTGGCAGGATATTAAGAGAGCTATGTGCTATTGGGCAGTTCCTCTACAGTAATTCTTACTCACAGCTCCTTCATTCCCAGGGGTGACAGGAGCTTCCTGAGTTTATCCCTGCTGTGCCTGTGTAAATACATCCTTTAGTTACCTCTTTAATGTTTAGATGCACTAATGTGAAAAAAGAAAGAATGCTTTATTTTTTGCCAGGACCCTAATTGATAACACAGATTTTTATAAAACATGGGCTACTACAGTCATGTACCATGAACCATGGTAGGTTTAAATATGTTTAGATATACAGATACTTATGTTACAGCACATTATTCAGTACAGTAACATGCCATGTAGCTAGCAATGTAGTAGGCTCTACCATCCAGGTTTGTGTAAGTACATTCTGTAATGTTTGCACAATGAAGAAACCACCTAATGACTCATTTCTCAGAATATATCCTAGTCGTTAAGTGTTAGATTGCCTATATTTGTAGAGATTGAGGCACTGGCAGGATATTAAGAGAGCTGTGTGCTATTGGGCAGTCCTGTGTTCTTGGCTATTCTGTGTTTGTAAGTTGAATATTTAAAATCTGGGATACATTTTTATTTAAAACAATATTGTAATTGTTGGTTAGATGCTTCAGCTAGACTGTTCAACTTTTGTAATTTTTACAAAGTATAAAAAAAAAGCAGGCACCAAATTAAATTACTTTATAATGACTCAATACAAGGTTACCAGCATTTTTACTAGATCTTTGGTCTAAGAGATTTTGACTCATGTGGTAGAAAAATCTTTGTTTTGGGCCATTACTATTTCTTAGTTTCTCATACATTTCTAAAGAGGTAGAAAAAAGAAAGAACCAAGAAGTCTTGACTTTAAAGGTGTATAAACACTATGGACTGGAGACAGGTAGGTAGGCAGGTTCAGGTCTTCTTCTCTTCAATTGAAGTACATGAAAAGATCAGGAGTGGGGCTTGCCTGTGATCAAACTAATTCCCCAGCCTGATTCTTTAGGGGAAGTGAAAATATGTAGCAGCAATTGGCAGGGAGTCTTAGATTACTAGATGGAATTGTACAAGACTGGGAAAGAGAAGGAAAAATGGGACATTTCTCATGGCTTAATGAACAAGTGACTGGAGTTTTTATGCCATTGCTCTTAGAGAAAAATGTCTTTTATGATTTTAGATATCTAGTTGAAAATACATAATTGGGAGTCTACTTCTATTTTACTATTCTATTTCAGTAACCAAACTTCTCTATTATAGAATCTTTGATTTTGAATCCATACTTTTATTTTAGGGGAAAAGGATCCCACTAAGCCCATAGCCATAACATTAGGGAGGCTTTCTTAGTCAGTGTTCTCCAGAGAAATAAACCAATAGGATATATGTAGATACATAGGTGTTTATTATCAAGAATTGGCTCACACAGTTATGGAGCCAAAGAAGTCCCATGGTCTGCTAATCTACAAGCTGGAGGCCCAAGAAAGCTGGTGAGATTTCCATTCAAACCCAATGTGCCCTGAGAACCAGGGGAATCAGTGGTATGAGTCCCAGTCTGAGTTCAAAGGCCTCAGGAGCACTTGGGCAGGAATAGATGGTTGTCTCAGCTCAAGCAGAAAGTTCACTCTTCCTTTGTCTTTTTATTCTATTCAGGCTCTCAGTGGATTGGACAATTGCCCGCTTGCATTGGTGAAAGCTGTCTTTTTATTCATTTTACCTATTTAGATGCTGATGATCTCTTCTAGAAATACCCACAAAAACACAGACTATTTTACCAGCTAATCTTGGTATTCCTTTGTCCAGTCAAGTTGACAGATAAAACGAACCATCACAGAGACCAAACTAAGTTACTTTTTTCTCTTCACTCCTTTCATCCCCTTATTAATGCATTGTAGCTTGACAGATCCTCATGATAGTAAATTTATATAAAGAGTTTCCAAGAATGGGGACTATTAGGAGTTGAGGAAATTTTATATGATGTCATCAAGTGCATTTACTATCATCTGTTCCCATTCCAAAACAGTGTGAACTATTGTTATACCATGTAAACAATTACCTATTTACACTGTATTCTATATTTAATCCAATAGTTCTCATTATTTGTGTTTGCTGACCTAGTCTGAACTAATTAGACTTTAAAAATGCATGTATATGTGCATGTGTGTGTGTGTGTATATGTATGTATTTATATGCCTAGGAGGTATGACATTGAAATGAGACTGATACTTTCTGAGTCTTTGTTTTTCCTTCTCCAAAATGAGAGTAATGAAAAAATTTATACGTAGTTGATGATGAAAACTTATAAATTGTGTATCATTGAGGAGAAGGTGGTATGATATGGCCACATCTCTGGGGTAGTGATATGAAATATTGATTATATCTTCTGAATCTGCTGTCACACAGGATTTGTTAATCTTGTTCAGATGGCTTGCAACATGGCTGCTTCTAAGGTGAATTCCATATCAACCTATATTTTGTCATAATCCCCTAAACACTCCCTCTAAATTTGGTAAAAATTGACTGGGCTATTTTTAAGAGTAGTAACAGAGACATATATAGACAAATTAAAATTAAGTTTATAATTACTAGTTTTAGGATAGAATGTTTTTAGGTTATACATTTAAGATAGGGACCATGTCTCTTAGTAATGTTGATAACAAAGTTCTTGTGAACTCCTGTTAGTCATGTGCATGTGCTTATAGATACTTACTAGGATTGTTTCTCCAGAGGATAATCATTAAATTATGTGGGTTTTTTAGAAAAAAATTTTTAAGAGACAGGATCTAACTATGTTGCCTATCTATACTGTGGTATGATCACAGCTTACTACAGCCTCAAATGCTTGGATTCAAGAGATTCTCCTGTCTCAGCTTCTTGAATAGCTAGGACTACAGATAAATTCCACCATGCCCAGCTGATTTTTAAAAAAGAAATTTTAAAGACAGGGTCTTGCTATGTTGCCCAGGCAGGTCTCAAACTCTTGGCGTTGAGTGATCCTTCTGCCTCAGCCTCCCAGAGTGCTAGGATTATAGGCATGAGCTGTAGGTTAAGTTCCCTTTCTTATACCTTTGTTATAAATCAAGTATCATATATATGTGGGATTTTTTTCTGTACTATTGTTCCATTGGTCTTTGTATCCATTCTGTAACAGCACACTGTCTTAATTACTGCAACTTTATAATAAGTCATTATTTATGGCAGTCCTAAGAGCCCTTCCCCTCACTTGGTAGTTCTGCAAGATTGTATAAGGTATTCTTAGCCCTTTGTATTTGCATGTATATTTTGTGGCCAACAAAATATACATGCAAATACATCAATGATATCAGTAATGTGTGTGGAAACTAAAAAGATCTATATTAGTTTTACATTCTCTTGTAGACTAATAAATTGGCCCTATTTCTTTCTTTTTTTTTTTTTTTTTTGGCCATGGCTGGGTTTGAACCCACCACCTCTAGCATATGGAGCTGGCTCCCTACCCTTTTGAGCCACAGGCACCACCAGCCCCATTTCTTAAGAAAATACTAATGGTTAAAAAACATACTTGTTTGAAATTTCGTAGTGGATTTGTGAGTTTATAAATACATGCAAACTAAGAATACAACTAAATTAATTTGTTTATTTTTTTCCAGAATATCTGTGATAATAGTCTTCTGCAAAACGGACTTTTCAAGAATTCTCTGAAAGAACAACATAGGATTTCTTTACACCATGACTTAATCTGAATGCAATAACAAGAAAAAAGTTTTATCTCTAAATATAATGAAGGGCTGTGTGTAAACACTGACCCTGACCTAATTCTAATGAACATTTTAGACATGAGTTTACATCGGCAAATGGGTTCAGATCGAGATCTTCAGTCTTCTGCTTCATCTGTGAGCTTACCTTCAGTCAAAAAGGCACCCAAAAAAAGAAGAATTTCAATAGGCTCTCTGTTTCGGAGGAAAAAGGATAACAAACGAAAATCAAGGGAGCTCAATGGCGGGGTGGATGGAATTGCAAGTATTGAAAGTATACATTCTGAAATGTGTACTGATAAGAACTCTATTTTCTCTACAAATACCTCTTCTGATAATGGATTACCTTCTATCAGCAAGCAAATTGGAGACTTTATAGAGTGCCCTTTATGCCTTTTGCGGCATTCTAAAGACAGATTTCCTGATATAATGACTTGTCATCATAGGTCTTGTGTAGACTGCTTACGACAATATCTGAGGATAGAAATCTCTGAAAGTAGAGTTAACATCAGTTGCCCAGAATGTACTGAACGGTTTAATCCTCATGATATTCGCTTGATATTAAGTGATGATGTCTTGATGGAAAAGTATGAAGAATTTATGCTTAGACGGTGGCTTGTTGCGGATCCTGATTGTAGGTGGTGTCCAGCTCCAGATTGTGGGTAAGAAAATATTGTTTGATTTTTCTTAATTTTTTTCCTCTGGGGGTAAAATAAAAATTTGCTTTTAGTCAAAAGAAAAATCTTAAGATGCCAGAAAATTTAATTTATTCAGTAGACAAACATGTTGAGTGCTTCCCATGTGTCAGGCATTATATTTATTGTTTCTGTATTACAAATCCACTTAAGAGCATTTTTGGAAGAAAAGGGTCAGATGGTAGAATACAGGATCTAGTTGTTAGACAAAGTTGGTTTTCCCTATCCATGTGGAAAACTTTTATTTTGGAATAAAAGATGAAATGATCTAGGTTGTTTATGGTGAGGGAATTATTTGTGGTCATAAACTTAAATGACCCTTTTGAAAGGTACTTTGACTTGTAACACAGAGTGATGTGTTCATGTTGATATAGATAAGCATTTGCTAGTCCCAAGATCCAGTGATTATGTAATATTTCATTTGCCACAAATATATGAATTACAAATGCCATTCTCCCAACATTTAAAATAAAGTAATTTTACATAGTAACAGCAGCCCTATTTGTAGAGCATTTATTATGTACGGTTGCCAGAACCAAGAGAAAACAGTTATGTGCTCTTTAAGAATAGTAAGAGCGGCAGTGCCTGTGGCTCAAAGGAGTAAGGCGCTGGCCTCATATGCCGGAAGTGGTGGGTTCAAACCCAGCCCTGGCCAAAAACTGCAAAAAAAAAAAAAAAAAAGTAAGAGCTACAAACAGTGTGATTTAGTAACCCAGAGATTATAAATAAGAAAATAAGAGTTTGGGAAAACCCAGAATTTCCCAGATTATCTGGGTATAATCTCAGGGACAAGGCTATAATGTGAGTTTAATTTATGAAATTAAAAATTCAGGACTCAGATCATCTGAATTAAGTCCACTATTAAAAGCTACTTGGGTAATGAAATTTTCATATTACATCTAACCTCTATTCCATAATTTAAATATGAAAAGTAGCAAGTGTTTCCAGCCTGTGCAAATTCTAGTTTTCCTAGTTACACTAGCACTTAACCAAGGATTTCTGTATAATATACAACATTAAAAAATTACATAATTAAGGCCAGGTGCAGTGGCTCACATCTGTAATCCTAGCCCTCTGGGAGGCTGAGGTGGGACAATTACTTGAGCTCAGGTTTGAGACCAGCCTGAGCCAGAGCAGGACCCCGCCTCTAAAAATAGCTGGGTGTTATGGCACCTATAGTCCCAGCTACTTGGCAGGCTGAGGCAAGAGAATTACTTGAGTTCAAGAGTTTGAGGCTACGACACCATGGCACTCTACTGAGGGTGACTCTGCTCAAAAAAATTACCTAATTAGTACTTTATGAATTCATTAGTTGTAGGCCTCCAAGATACTGTTGAGTATCAAATTTGAAATACACTTTTTTTTTTTTTTTTGCAGTTTTTGGCCAGGGCTGGGTTTGAACCCACCCCACCCCCAGGCATATGGGGCTGGCACCTACTCTTTTGAGCCACAGGTGCCGCCCAAAATATATTCTCTTAAACTGCAGGGACTTTGTGCTATAACATAAATAACAACAAAATGACATGTTAAAGTTACTATCTTAACCAGCAATTCTCACTCAACATGTGGGTCGTGACCCACAGGCTAGGGCCACAATATTAGGAAGGTTGAGAACCACTGATCTAAACTGAGCCAAGGTTAGCTGTGCTTCCAGGCTTAGTAGCAGAAACAGACTCTAGGACCCAGACCCATGAAGGGCTAAACTCTTAAGAAAAATATGGGAAGAAAATAGGACTAATAAATAAGAACTTTAAATAACTTGAGCAGGAAACAGTATTTAGTTAGAAAAAAAGTTTAGATATGATTGTATCAGTCTTGATACCATGGACTTCTGCATAGCATTTTCACTGGTAAAGTCATGCTCTTGAAATCAGAGTAGATTTTAAGTTGTATAGCAAATTTTAGGTTTGAAAAAACCACTTGCAAGTCATTATGGCAAATACTCCCATAGCAAGAGTTCAAATACTGAGGAATATGCCTATTTTTTTTTTTTTTGAGACGGAGCCTCAAGCTATCCCCCTGGGTAGAGTGCCATGGCATCACAGCTCATAGCAACCTCCAACTCCTGGGCTCAAGCGAGTCTCCTGCCTCCGCCTCCCACGTAGCTGGGACCACAGGCGCC
>CAUYQV010086907.1:0-12097 GCA_963574575.1 Galagoides demidoff | reverse complement strand
CAGCTACTTGGGAGGCGGAGGCAGGAGACTCGCTTGAGCCCAGGAGTTGGAGGTTGCTATGAGCTGTGATGCCATGGCACTCTACCCAGGGGGATAGCTTGAGGCTCTGTCTCAAAAAAAAAAAAAAAAAAAAAAAAACTTCTCTTGGCTTCTCTCTCATTCCACCAAAGTCAAATCCTTATGATGGCCTATAATGCTCTATGTCAGCGGTTTTCAACCTGTGGGTCACAACCCCTTTGGACCATATTAAAGGTTCGTGGCATTAGGAAGGTTGAGAACCACTGCTCTTTGTCATTTAGCCGCCAGCTCCTCCACAGCATTCCTTCCCTTTACCGTTTCTTTTACCAGCGACATTGACCTTGCTCATCCTTGAAAATGTCATGTGCACTCTCTCCCGAGTCCACTTCATCTGCTTGAAACTCTCTTTTCTATAGGTATACCATTCATGACCTCATCTCCTCCAGGTTTTGGTTCAAATATAAAAAAAAAATTAGTCTTAGGGGTAGCACCTGTGGCTCAAGGAATAGGGTGCCGGCCCCATATGCCAGAGGTGGTGGGTTCAAACCCAGCCCTGGCCAAAAAAAAAAAAAAAAAAAATTAGTCTTAGGTAATAACCTTTGCTGGGGCTAAGGACATACCACTCTCAAATATGACTAGAGGAGACCAGAATATGCCACATCAAAAATACACTTCTTTGGGGCAGTGCCTATGGCTCAGTGTGTAGGGTACCGGCCCCATATACCAAGGGTGGCAGGTTTAAACCCAGCCCTGGCCAAACTGCAACAAAAAATAGCCAGGCGTGTGGCAGGTGTCTGTAGTCCCAGCTACTCGGGAGGTGAGGCAAGAGAAGTGCCTAAGCAATTAGAGGTTGCTGTGAGCTATGTGATGCCACAGCACTCTACTGAGGGCAATAGTGTGAGACACTGTCTCTACAAAAAGAAAAAAACAATACACTTCTTTGCCATATTTTGAGCTGGTTATTCTGAGAAACTATAGACACAAGCATATCTCTGAAAATCTGTCCCTTTGTAAAAGATATTTACACCTATAAAGGAAATCTAGGTTAGTAAAAGTATCTATTTTAGGAAGGTAGCTACTCTAGACAAATTTTAATGCCTGGCTCGGCGCCAGTGGCTCAATCAGCTAAGGCACCAGCCACGTACACCTAAGGTGGCGGGTTCGAATCCCCAGCCCAGGCCCACCAAACGATAGCTGCAACCAAAAAATGGCCAGGCGTTGTGGCGGGCGCCTGTGGTCCTAGCTACTTGGGAGGCGGAGGCAGGACACTTGCTTGAGCCCAGGAGTTGGAGGTTGCTATGAGCTGTGATGCCATGGCACTCTACCCAGGGGGATAGCTTGAGGCTCCATCTCAAAAAAAAAAAAAAAAAAAAAATTTAATGCCTAAGACTTTTTATCTGTATAACAGTATGTTTACTCACCTGCCCATAACTTGTGAGGCCACCAACCTCTAGAAGCCCCAAGCCCCTATTCCTTTTTGTAGCTTAGAATACTATATAACCTTCAATCATCTAACCCTTCCTGAGATTCCCATTTTGTGGGACTAGTTTTTTGTCCTGTTAATTTGTCTTATGTCAGGTTCATTGGTAGCCCAGTCAAAGAGCCTAGAAGGGCAGAGGGAAACCATTTTTTGCTCCCCTACATCTTCTTTGATCACTCTTTTAAAGCTGCAGCCCCACCCACCCTTGTTAGGCAAGCTCTATGCCCCAACCTGTTTTATTTTCTTCATTGCACATGCCATCACCTGACACATACCTGTAATTATATATTTATTGTCTGTTGTTTCCCAATAGAATGTGAACTCCATGAGGACAAAAACTTAGTTTTGTTTACTGCTGTACTTAGTACAGCCTGGTACAATAAATATTGTTTCAATCAATGAATGAATAATTAGGTAAAGGGCCACTCCCATTATTGTTATTCTGGTTTGATAAGGTCAGTTTCTTCAGAAGTTTTGTGGGTATTTCTCATTAGTTATCTGCTGTGCTCCAGACCTCTGCTCAGTGTGAGGAAATAAGCACAGACCAGGTGTGCACTCCACCCTCAGGAGCTCCCCAAACTGGGAGAAGATAAATCTGTTAGAAATATCTATGAATGAATGTACATTTAACAAATAAATATATTAATTTTAAATTAGTTAAAAAAAAAAAAAAGAAATATCTTCTCTGGGCTTGGTGCCTGTAGCTCAGTGGCTAGGGCACCAGCCACATACACCAGAGCTGGTGGGTTCTAAGGTTTGAATCCAGCCTGGGCCAACTACCACCAAAAAATACCGGGCGTTGTGGGAGGTGCCTATAGTTCCAGCTACTTGGAAGGCTGAGGCAGGAGAATCACTTAAGCCCAAGTGTAAGGTTCCTGTGAGCTGCGATGCCATAGCACTCTACTAAGGGCAACATAGTGAGACTCTTGTCTCCAAAAAAAACCCAACAACAATAACAAAAAAACTTCTCTGCATTAATTTAAGCTCTACCAACTGTCAACTTCTTTTTATTTATGTAAGTTTTGCCCGGTACCATACCAACAAAAAAGGCTCAGTCCCTTGTCCTTCAGATATTTGAAGCTGGTGATCACATTCTCCTGGGTCTTCTCTTCCCCAGGCTAAACAAAAAAGCCCAGTGGGACTGTCTGACTTGGGTCTGCCAACTGGGAATAGGGAAGACAGTTAGCTGGAGGGACAAAAGAGGAAAGAATCCAGGAGCAGAGAAACTCCTTCAAAGAAAATAGAGGAAATCCTTAGGGAGGACACCGTGGAATGAGGTTGAAAGTGGGGGCAGGGATCCTACTTAATTAGGGTAGATTATGTTTCCGTAGAATGGCAGTGCATTGGGAATTACCCCTGTACCCATCCACACTAAACCCAGACGTAACTGCTGAAATCAAATCAATCCAAATCAACTGCCAAATGATGGAAGGCAGAGGGTACTGGAGAAGCCAGGGAGGCCAGGCACAGAGGACACTCCAGCCCACTGGCCTCTGCTGAAGCTAACTAAGTATTGCTATTTCATGCACCCCAAATAAATCTGGTGACCACCCACATGAAACTCAAGAAAACCATCCAGGTTTCACTGGGGTCTTCTGAAAAAATACCCGGGTAATTTTCAACCAGATACTAAGGGGCTATGTGGGGTTTTGTAGGTTATTCCTATGAAATCTGGAAAACCCTGTGATGATATCAAAGTTTTAAGAGCAACCTAAAATGTACATGCAGAAGAAGTAGGTGTTCCAAGGGGGAGCCCCTGAGACTCTGCTACCTCATTTGGGTCCTGAATGAGATTACTAAAAATTTCCACATTTGGGGTTTCTAATGGGGTTTCCCCAAGAAAACCACATAACTGCCAACATTTGTAAAGGGAGCTGAGGTGTTTCAACTAAGCATACACCCAGGCTAAAGAAGCCAGAATAGGTAAGAGACCTACAGAAGCCATGCAGCCTGAGAAAGGCCAACTTACAGGATTTGTGTGTGTTTAAGAGATAAAGTCTTGATGTGTTGTCCAGACTGGTTTCAAACTCCTGACCTCAGATGATCTTCTTGCTTTGGCTTCCTCTAAATGCTGGTATTACAGGCAGGAGCTATTGTGCCCAGCAAAGTTATGTTTTTATGGTTTTTTCCCACATATAGCATAATTCATTGCTTTCAATAATGATGTTTCCTTCCATTAGGCTAAAGCGTTTCTTCAGGGACAATTATCCCAAAGTGGCCTGGCCCATCAGAAACACTTCTGTCCCTTCTGGGAAGGTCACACATACAATATTCTAGGTGACTACTTCAGGGACTAGCTTTGATTCTTAAGGACTCCAGGGGTCAAAGTCAGTTCCCTGAGGGAAGCCCATTCATTAAAAGAAGTGCTTCCACCCTACAATTAAGGTAGGGGAAGGGCTTTTGTTCTAGATCTTCTGTGAGTCAAGCTATGGCAGCTGGCTATCATTATTCCATTTTATAGGTGGGGGAGACAGATGGACAAGAGAGAAATGAACAGGATCAGCATTTCATCAGGTGATTCAAGGATGGCTAAGAGTCTGCAATTCCAGTCCCTGAAACATCCACTCATGATTAAGTAGAAATAACTGGGGCAGGCCACACACCACTGTCATCTATTAGGAGAGCCTGAGAGAGTTTTAACAATGAAAAACTAACAAGAAGCCTATGCTGGACAAAACTTTGAGACCTGGCTCAGTGTCCATAGCTCAGTGATTCAGGCACTGGCCACACACACCGAAGCTAGTGGGTTCGAAACTGGCCCAAGCCTGCTAAACAGTGACAACTGCAACAAAAAGAAACAGCCAGACATTGTGGTGGGCGCCTGAAGGTTATGAGGTGGTACTGCAGTAACCGGGTTACTTGAAAGGCTGAGACAAGAGAATCGCTTAAGCCCAAGAGTTTGAGGTTGCTGTGAGTTGTGACATGATAAAACTCTACTGAGGGTGACATAGTGAGACTCTGTCTCAAAAAAGAAAAAAAAAAAAAGGGCAGCGCCTGTAACTTAGTGGGCAGGGCCCAGGCTACATACACCAAGGGTGGCAGGTTCTAGACTGGCCTGGGCCTGCTAAACAACAATGATAACAACAGCAACAAAAACAAACAGCTGGACGTTGTGGCAGATACCTGCAGTCCCAGCTACTTGGGAGGGTGAAGCAAGAGAATCACTTAAGCCCAAGAGTTTGAGGTTGCTGTGAGTTGTGATGCTACAGCACTCTACCGAGGGTGACATAGTGAGACTGTCTCAAAAAACAAACAAACAAAAAAACCCCAAAAGTTTGAGACTGGGCAATGCCTGTGGCTCAGTGGGTAGGGCGCCGGCCCCATACCCGAGGGTGGCAGGTTCAAACCCAGCCCTGGCCAAACTGTAACAAAAAAATAGCCCCGCGCTGCAGTGGGCACCTGTAGTCCCCTCTACTTGGGAGACTGAGGCAAGAGAATCACCTAAACCCAGGAGTTGGAGGCTGCTATGAGCTGTGTGACACCACAGCACTCTACCGAGGGTAATAAAGTGAGACTCTGTCTCTACCAAAAAAAAAAAAAAACAAAAAAACCCCCCAACTTTGAGACCTACTTAACTCCTGCCATGTCTGAGTTTTACCAGCACCACGATCCAAAGCTACCTACATGCTTTTGGGAATCTGCTACTCCTGACAAAGGCACTATCCTTCCTATAGCTACCTGAACAATACCAGAATCACAGTCCAGAGTAAGCATCTTCATAGACACATTCTGCTTGGGCCAACAGCACCTCTGGCTTCCTGTGTCAGTCTATCTTGGTCACTTTATTATTCTCTAGACAACCTGATATAAATGGAAAGTGGCTTTAGAGTTAGGTTAATTTCAGTCTAAATTCTCATTCAGACTTAACTGGTGGAGGGATACCCACGGTCAGTCACTTGGCCACTAGAAGCTTTATGTTAAACCGGGAATAAACTCACCCATCTTGAAAGGTGATCACAGCATGTGATTTCTACTAGGGAAGGTGCCATGTCTGGCTTATGCCCAGCACCTAGCACATTGCCTACCTCACAGTATATGCTCAGTAAATACTGGCTGCATAAGTAAAGGGCCTAACAATTCCTACTACATAAAAGGTACTCAATAAAGGCTCATTTCCTTCCTCTTTCCTTGAGGGATGCTAAATTTAGAGCATCCTCTGGGTAGAATAACCCATAACTCCTATAGTCAAGCATCTCCCAGATGCAGCCTTCAGGAAGGTTGCAAGGTGGCACTGTAGTAACCAGTTTGTGCAGCTCAGAACAGGATAGTACCTGAGAGGGAATGGGTGGGTACCTTCTACCCAAACTCAAAAGATCCTGAGTCAAATGTTCTTTACCCACTGGCCTCAAGGGGGAGAATGCATGTCCCGAAATGGTTCTGCCATACTGGCTCTTCTGCAACATTCCTTCTGTTCACCCAGAGGAAGTGACATGTGGTATGTTGTCCAACAGGCTCTGATAATTCTTAAGCAAAGAGATGGAAGATGGAATTTCAGTCCAGTGGAGATCTAATGAACTTGCCCAGAGTGGCAAGACCTCTTTCACATGCTACCCTGGGTAGCTGGCAATTCTCTGGTCAGGGTAGCCCTCTGAAGAGGCTGGTTGGCAGACCACGTACCTGTCTCAGACTGCCTTTTGTTTATAACTGGCAACAACCCACCTGGTATTAGAAACATTGGCCAAAGACAGTAGTCAGGCAAAGTGGGCAAGCAGCCCAAGTCTCTACTTTGAGATGCTTCAGAGGGTGTATCTGAAGCACTGGAATCCTGTCCCTCCGGTAATCAGATAAACAAATATTTGTCCCAAAAGAGAATCAAAGCAGGAGGAAATAGGAGAGGTCATCAGACCCACAGGAACTATTTAATCATTTATTCCCCCCTGGGAGCTCATTTATGGAATAGCTTTCAAGGCTGGTCAGCCTTAGCTGGAGGAGGCCCCATCTTTACCTGTCCCCCAAACCCATCCCAGTCACCTGACCTCTATTTACTTGACCCCCCTGCCTTTTAGAAGAGCTGGAAGAGAGGAAGAGTTGATAAAGTTACAAGGAAATGGGAAATGAAAGAGAGGGTGGGGTTCCAGGGCAAACTCAGGAGGTCTCTTGCTCAGTGGTAAAGTGCCTGCCACGCCCTGGCCCAGCCTATGGACAATTGCATTCTTGACATTCCTGAGTGCATGGTGCATGGCCTCTTCCACCTCAGCTCCTTCAATAGATGACTTATTTTGCACAGTCTGTCGATTTTTTGCATAGTCTAAGGGGACAGAGTAAGTTCTTCACCTCCCTCTCATAAGCTCTGCACCTCCCTGAGGCAGGGAGATAAGTAAGGAGATGGAACTGAGTTCACCAAAGAGAAAAAATTGCCTACAGAAGCTCACACCACTACCTCACCCTGACTCCATGATGGGCAAGAGAATTCTTTCTCCCTAGAAAAGAAATTTGCTAGTGTCAGTTACTGTGCTCATATTATCTCCAAGATTTACAATATCCTGTAAGGCAAGGAAAGCTTGCCACATTTTTTTTAGTGGAATAAACTAAGGCTCAAGAAGGTAAACCAGCATGTCCAAGGTAACAGCTAGTTAAGTGACAGGGCTGGGACTTACACCCTCATTCAAAGTCTGTTATCAAATATTAATGTCTCTCAAGAGCCCACAGACCAGGTTCTTGCTTTGCCAGCACACAGTGCTCAGTGAAGAGGCCTCTGGGCCCTGGCCGGAAAGTAACATGCAGAGCAGCTGGAGCTCCCCAACCGACCCCAGGCAGTGAGGTGCAAAGTCCCCAGGCTTAATGTGTGACACAGCAGGAGCTCCACAAACAAGCCATCCACGCAGAAAGTTGCACACTTTGGGGAAAATGAACTTAGGGAGCACAGTGCAAACACAACCTGCAAAGCCTGCACTGCCCCGAATCTGAAATTTTAGCTATCCAAGTCAGTGGGTGGGCTGTGCCCCAGTTTGAGAGGAAAGTACCACACATGCAAACTTTGAAATAAATGGAATTTGATTTGGGAGAGAGAAGCTCTAGAAAGGCCTGACACCTCCAGTGGAGAAAGGGTAATGGGACGTTTGGGTCACAAGACCCGTCATCTTCTCTAGGCATACTCATCACCCCTTTATGCAGTGAATGACTATGTCAAGGTGAGGGGAAACACCATGCTAACTTCCTGCTCTCACAGGTTTTGGGACAAATAAGCATATATACTATGTTTTTCTTTGCTGAGAAATTGGAACACAAGTATGAAAAGAGTGGGATCATAAGGGTGACCAGAGTGAAACATGCCGGGTACTTCAAGAACTTGGTCATTATATTTCCAAACAGTTGACCTCTTGTGATGAAATGAGGCCAGTCAGGTCTCCTCAACAATCAATGTCTCCAACAATCACTCAACAGAACAGATACAGGGAAGGGCTGCGTGGGGATATCTCAGATCAAAGGCCAAAGAAAAGGACACACAAGGGGCTTGGTTCTTACCCAGCCGCCGTTCTCCTGGATCCAAGGCTCTAGGTGGTCATTCAAGTAAGTGGCCATCCAAGCTGCGATCCGACTCACCAATACCTGCATCTCCTTGTCTACGCTTTCCACGCACAGAGCCCCGCCGAAGGAGAAAAAGGCCACAATTCGACCCCAGTTTACCCCATCCCGGAAGAGTTCGTTCACTACCTGTTCAAAGCTCTGATATGCTGTCCCTGGGGTGATGTGGAGCTGAGATGTCAGGTCACTGAATGCCCGCCGGTACCGCAGTTCAAACTCGTCGCCTGCCTCCCTCAGTGCTTGCTTCACTGCTGCCATGGGGATCACCTCCCGGGCATCCAAACTGCTGCTGTGGCCAGTGGCTCCATTCACCGCGGGGCTGTCAGCCAGGTGCCAGGATGGGTTGCCATTAATGGCACTGGGGGTCTCCAGCTCTGATTCATTCCCTTCTGGGGCCTCAGTCCTGTTCTCTTCCACATCGCTAAACTGACTCCAGCTGTATCCTTTCTGGGAAAGCTTGTAGGAGATAAAGTCAACCACCAGCTCCCGGTTGCTCTGAGACATTTTTATAATAGGGATGGGCTCAACCAGTCCATTGTCCAAAACACCTGTCTCACTCACTGAGTCCAGTCTCTGCTTAGTGATTCTCTTCTAAGATCCAAAGCCAAGATAGGATTCTGAAGGGAGAGAAAGAGCTTCAGGAAAAAAAAAAATTAATATGCATGCCATTTACCCCACAATATTCCATTCCCCCTTCAGGTACCAGAACTGGTTTCTTTGTGGCTCTCCAGAGGTCTATGTCTGGGTTCCAGGAGACTTCAATGAAGTCAAATTGAAAGCACCGGCGGCTCAGAAATCTCCCACCAGCCTTTTACCCTAGCCACCCCCGCTTCTCCGAAAAGCCTTTCGTCGGAAAGTCACCCCCATCAACACCCACCTACTCCATCTCCCGCACCACCTACATTCAAATCGGTCTCAGGCGACAACAGGCAGGTGCAGCCCCCGGAAGATCTTTTGTATCATAGGTCGGGAGAGGAGGTGGCGGCCGGGATGCCGGTAACTCAGCCCGCCTCGCGGCGGCTGGCAAAAAAAGCAACTACAGCCGGAGGGATCATGCGACCCGGCAGCCTGGGATCTCAGAAAGCGACACAGGAATTGCAAAGCTCAGGAACCAGCCCCCTCGCTTGCTTCCTCCTCCATCGCCCGGATCGAGGGCGGCCGCTCCGCAGCCGCGGCCTCCTGCCACCGGGAGCCCAGCCCCCTCGTTGTTGCACGCCCCTTGGCTCTCCGCCTCCTACTGGGAGCCAGGAGAACTCTCTTGGAGGTGGTTGGTACTGGTTTAGTTTAGTTTAGGTGGGGTTTTTTTTTTTTTCCTATTTAAGTACCAGCCCAAGATGAGGCTGCCAGAGCCCAAAAGGGGCTTCTCAATGGCACTCAAGGTTTCGGTGAGGGACTCAAGGAGGGGAAAACTGCCCTGGATCTGCGATCTGACTTCGGAAAGGCCACCCCCGGGCCTTTCCGGGAGGCTGAAGGCCGGAGACCCCCTACAAACGCCGCTAGTTTTCTTTGAATTCCCCAAAAGCCCTGGACGTGGCGGTGGGGGATTGCCGGGTCCTCCATTCCCCGCCCGGACACAATGGCCGCCAGCGCCCTGCACAAAGACCGGGTGAGGGTGAGGCGTTGGGCCTCTCCTCGGGTCAGGAAGAGGAGTCGAGGCCTGCTCGAAGCTCCCTACAGCTGAGACCACGTTTTCCTAGGGACAGGCCTAAGGTGGCTTCCTGGAGCCCCCGCGAGAGCTCGGGGGCCAGGGGCTGCACCTCTCCAAAGCCCAGGGTGGGCGGGATGCGGCCTCGCGGCTTTCTCCGGCTGGCTAGGCCGGGTACCCGCGGAGCCACCGCCCCGTTGCTAGGCAACCACTCTCCCTTCGGGGCTCCCCCTAGACCTTTCTGAGAGGAGGGGTCTCGCCCCCGGCAGCCCGTCCCAATGTAGCCAATCAGTGAGCCCAGTCGGCACGGAAGCGGGACGGCGAACGCTCTCATTGGGCAGAGAGGCTGTCACACACAGGGGAGGCGGCGCTCTCACCTGCGAGCCCCGCGAGCCATGGGGGGCCACATCCCCCCTTCTTCGGCTAGGTGGTTTCCAGACGCGAGGGCTTTTCGCGGCCGTGTTCTGCACCGCGCACCAGGGCCAGCCTACCTGGCTAACTGCCCGCGCCTTCTCTCTTGAACAAGCCGGCCTCAGTTTCCCCTGAAGAGACCGGGGGAACTTGCAAGCTCAGTCACTTCCGGTGCTGCGGCAACGCGCGCGAGCCCGAGACGCAAGGGGGTGCGCGCCTTGAGTGGCTGACATCAAGGCCCAGAGAATGGGCGCCCCCTTGCGGTAGATCTGGGGAATCCGGAGACGCAAAGAATCAAGGTTTATCTTCACATTTCCATTCATTCCTTAATTCAATCTATTTCATCCATTCGTCAGTTAATATATAGAAAAAGCGTCGAAGTGTGGCTAATTTATGTGTTTCTGGATTATAACTCTACCAATTGGTCAGGTTTATCAGCTGCTCTGTGCCTCAATTTTCTTAACAGAATGGGCTAACAGCACCAACCTCTTACTGAGTTACTGTAAGGATTTAATGTTATTTGTAAAGTCCATAGAACAGTATATGTGTCATAGTATGTGCTCCATGAAGTCATTCAACAAATATTTATTATTTTAGTTGCTAAAGATAGGGTTAGGAACAAGATGACAATGGGCCGTGGGCGGTGGCTCACCCTTGGAATCCTAGCACTCTGGGAGACTGAGTATGGAGAATTGCTTGAATTCAGGAGTTGGCCATCAGCCTGAACAAGAGTGAGATATGGTCTCTACAAAAATAGAAAGAAAAGAAAAAGAAAAAAACAGAGTGCAGTGGCAATAGCCTGTAGTCCCAACTATTCCGAAGGCTGAGGCAGGAGGATTGCTTGAGCCTAAGAATTTGAGTTTGCTGTGAGCGAGGATGATACTAGCCTGGGCAACAGAGGAAAAAGAAGAAAACAGACTCTCATAAAAAAAAAAAAAGGCTGGGTGTGATGGCTCACACCTGTAATCCTAGTATTGTGAGAGGTGGAGGCAAGTGGATGGCTTGAGCTCAGGAGTTCCAGACCAGCCTGCGCAAGAGTGAGACCTGTCTCTCCTAAAAATAGAAAAATTATCTGGGTCCTGGTGGCACATGCCTATAGTCCCAGGTACTTGGGAGGCTGAGCAAGAGGATCCCTTGAGCTCAAGAGTTTGAGGTTGCTGTGCTATGTATAATCCCACTGCACTCTTACCCAGGACAACATAGTGACACTCTGTGTAAAGAAAAAAAAAAAGCTATCTTAAAAACTTCCGGCTTGGCGCCTGTGGCTCAAGCGGCTAAGGCGCCAGCCACATACACCTAAGATGGCGGGTTCGAATCCCCAGCCCGGGCCCGCTAAACAACAAGGACAATTGCAACAAAAAATAGCCAGGCTTTATGGCGGGCGTCTGTAGTCCCAGCTACTTGGGAGGCTGAGGCAAGAGAATCACTTAAGCCCAAGAGTTGGAGGTTGGTGTGAGCTTTGACACCACAGCACTCTACCAAGGGTGACATAGTGAAACTCTGTCTCAAAAAAAAAAAAAAAAAAGGCTTGGTGCCTTTTGCTCAAGTGGCTAAGGCGCCAGCCACACACACCTAAGGTGGTGGGTTCGAATCCAGCCCGGGCCCACCAAACAACAATGATGGCTGCAACCAAAAAAAATAGCCAGGTGTTGTGGCAGGTGCCTGTGGTCCCAGTTACTTGGGATGCGGAAGCAGAAGACTCTCTTGAGCCCAGGAGTTGGAGGTTGCTATGAGCTGTGATGCTGTGGCACTCTACCCAGGGGGATAGCTTGAGGCTCCATCTCAAAAAAAAAAAAAAGTTATTCATGCAATAAAAAAACACTTGCATTAACATTTTGAAATTAAAAATGTAGGCTCGGCGCCTGTGGCTCAATCGGCTAAGGCGCCAGCCACATACACCTAAGGTGGCGGGTTCAAATCCCCAGCCCGGGCCCGCCAAACAACAATGATGGCTGCAACCAAAAAATGGCCAGGTGCTGTGGTGGGCGCCTGTAGTCCCAGCTACTTGGGAGACTGAG
>CAUYQV010086906.1:0-14223 GCA_963574575.1 Galagoides demidoff | reverse complement strand
TGGTTCTAAGTTCTTACAGATCTTTTTTCCCACAAGACCAAGACAAGATTTCTTATTTCCTCCTTGAGTTGGTAACAGAGGGATTCTTAGTCATTTCATTAGGGGATGTGGGACCCCTTTCAGGGTCTCAGGATCTTACATTTATGAAGGGGCTCCAATTCCAAATCCTCTTTTCTTTTTTTGAGATGGAGCCTCAAGCTATCCCCCTGGGTAGAGTGCCATGGCATCACAGCTCACAGCAACCTCCAACTCCTGGGCTCAAGAGAGTCTCCTGCCTCAGCCTCCCAAGTAGCTGGGACTACAGGCGCCCGCCACAGCGCCCAGCTATTTTTTGGTTGCAGCCATCATTGTTGTTTGGTGGGCCTGGGCTGGGGATTCAAACCTGCCACCTTAGGTGTATGTGGCTGGCGCCTTAGCCGCTTGAGCCACAGGCGCTGAGCCCCAAATCCTCTTTTCAAGGGAGCCCCAGTCTTGCCACTTAGCCATTAAGGTTTGTATCTGGAACTTTCCCCTGACCCCACTCCCACCTCATTGCAACCACAGAATCCACTTGGCATCTTCCTGCTCTGTCTTTAACTTTCTTCTTCATCTCCGGACCCAGAATTATCTGTCTTTCTTTCTATCAAACTCAGACATATAATTCAGTTTAGTTTTATTGCTTTAAATGAAAGTCATTTCTATATGTTCGTAGTGAAGTAGGGAGAGAGGGAAGGAAAAGGGTTTTATTGGCCCAATTTATCCTCACACCAGCCACAGCCATCTTTTTAAAAAATTGACATCAGTCCTACCACTGTCCTGTTTAAAATGGGTCAGTGGCTTTTCTTTACATTTAGGACAAAATCCAAGACCCACAGTAGGCAACCTGGTCTCTACCTACTCAGCTCCTCAGCCACGGTCAGGGCCGGTACTCATGGCCTTCCTTTCTGGGTCTCCCCACCTCAGGGCCTTTGCATCATCTCTGGCTTCTGCCTGGAACGTTCTCCCCCTTCATGTGGCTGGTTCCTTCTGTCTGGTTCTGTCTGATGATGACTCAGATGTCACCTCCTCAGATAGCCCCCAACCAACCATGCTCAAGCACTTCGCAAGTCACTCTCACCCAATTTATTTCCTGTGCGGCCGCTCATCACGACCTATCATTATCTTGTTTATTTCCATGCTCCCTAGTTTATTGTACATTCTCCACCTAGAATGTAAACTCTATGAGGTCACAGACCATGCAGGCATCTCTCATCAGCACTCATGTTTGAGGAATGAAGTTGTGGAAAGCGTGATGGTCTATGGCTGTGTTGTCCCATTCAGAGGTCATTAGCCACATGGGGCTTAGGAGCCCTTGAAACGTGACAAGTCAGAACCGAGCTGTGCACTCAGTACCCACAGAATTGTAAGGCTTTCATATGAGGAAAAGAATATAAAATACCTCATCCATAAACTTTTATATAAATTACATGTCAGAATGGTAATTATTAAATTATTAAATGGTTATTAATCGGATTATTGTGTTAAGTAAAACATGCATGTAGATTTTAAAAATCAATTTTGCTTTCTTCGAAAGATGGCTTCTAGGAAATTTTAATGACGGATATGACTCACATTATATTTCTATCAGCCATCACTGGTCTAAAGAGGGAAGTAGCTGGAAGGGAAAGTGATGGCAGGCGTTATTGGAACTCACATCTCATCTCTGTTTGCTCTGGTGGTGTTGGGTGCCCCAGGAAAGCCCAGCGATTTGGGCAGCAATTCATTCAGTGCTGAGCGACATCTGAGCTCATTCCTGACTGTGTTGAAGGATGGGCAATCTCACTGGGGAAAAACAAACAGCCTGAATCAGGCTTTGTTCTTAATGCTATTCCTAAGTGCTGACGACACCCCTGCTGGGTCCAGCCGCAAGGGAAACAGTGGGGAACTGATTGACAGCCATTAGGAAAATGGAATTGAACATCTCAGATCAGACATCAAGGCAGAATCTTTATCAAGCAAGCATCAGACCCTGGGCGCTCTCCAGCGAGGAGGAGCGCCTGCCTCTCAGACCTTTGCTATTTGTGATTATATGACAGTCTCCAATCCTATTTAATATTCTAGGATTAGAACTGTAAAAAGACATGATTGTGTTCTGCTTACCCTTCCTTGGCTGTGTGGAGAAGTTAGTTAACCTCCATGCTTCTCGGTGTTCTTACACGCAAAATGGTGATAATAATTGTACCTACCTCAAAAGGTTGCTGTAAAAAACCTCAAAAGGTTGCTGTAAAAAATGAGATAACATCAGATAATGCACTGAGAATAGTGCCCAGCATATGGTCAATGTTCAGTGGATATCCAGTATTATTATTGCTAGCTATGTTTCATATAAGCTGAGAGAGATACACTCCAATCACCTCACAACCTCTAAGGGGCATTTCTGGGGAGTGGTCATGGATCTGTTCTGAATTATTTTGCAAGAAGGATCTAATCTAGGAATTTTTTTTTTTGAGACAAAGTCTCACTTGGACACCCTGGGTAGAGTGCTGTGGCATGGCGTCATAGCTAACAACAACCTCAAACTCTTGGGCTCAGGTGATCCTCTTGCTTCACACTCCCAAATAACTGGGACTACAGGCACCTGCCACAAGGCCCAGCTATTTTTCAGACATGGGCTCTCGCTCTTGCTCAGTCTGGTCTTGCACTCCTGAGCTCAAACAATCCACCCTTCTCTCCCAGAGTGCTAGGATTACAGGCGGGAGCCACCGCACCCAGCCCAATCTAGGAAACTTTTACTGCTATAGTGGTCATTAATCATTTTTGTTATCAAGCATCCATTTCCCTCCTTAATAGTACCCCTAAATTTCCTTTTAGGCATAAAATCTCCTTCATTTTCCATAAGTGGTCATTCTTGGCACTGCTCACTGTGTCAGCTCTGCTCCTCTCTCCGCATCCTGGCATAGACTGGCATAGCCCCCAGAGGACTTTCTGCCGTGACCACCACCACAACCTTCTAATCCTTTACTTTGTGTAGAACATGGTGCTTGCTACCAAAACCTCCACAGATCAAATTCTTATTCTTTCCTTTCCTCTCTCCCTTGCTCCTCACCCTAGTCTTTTCTCCAAAAGCCACTCGGTCAGAGGAATCACACTTCTATATATTTTCACTTCCAAGTTTAGAGAAAAGAAAGCATTACATGCTCCAAAACAGACTGAAATGACAGGTCCTTTCAGCTGCAACCAAAATATCATGCCCAGAGAGGCAGCATCCTGTAGTGGAAAATAAGCTTTGTAGTAAGAGAGATCTAGATTCAAATCCTGCCAAATCCTGCTGTGTGAGCTTGTACAATTACTTAACTTCTCTGATCATCAATTTCTTCACGTGTATACACACATACGAACATATATTTTTAAAATTTCAGATTAATATAAAGGTACAAAAAATCAGGTTATAATGTTTGCATTTATTAAAGTCCCTGTTGTAGTTGTGTCCCACGCCCAGGAGGTGCGCCATGTACCTTTACACTGTGCTCATTAGGTGGGAGCACACCAATCCCCCTTTCTCCTCCGCCCTACCCGCAGCTTGAATTGAATTGAGTTTTTCTCTTGTGTGGGCAGTATTAGTTTGTCTACTGGCTTCATATTTGTATTGAGAATGTTGGATACTTGCTTTTCCATTCTCGTGCAAGCACATTTTTAAAAGAGATATATGTTAAGGCCTTAGTTCACATGGTTTAGGAACTTGAGGTCCAGAGAGGTTAAGTAAATTACCCAAGGTCACATAGCCAGCATGTGGGAAGCCAGAATGAATGTAACTGCCTCTCTGAATCAGGCTGTCCGTGAGTGGTCTTCACAGCAGGTCTTATCCAGGAAAGTATCTTCCCAAGTAGCCACTATAGATAAAAGCTTGAGTTAAAATGTGTCCTGCCTTGTCACTTTAAGGAAAACTCCACCCAATCCCACAAACATGGCCAGATTTAGCTGTCAGTATATTTTAGAAAAATATTTTAGGGTAGACTACACCCCCACCACACTCCCCCCTCCACTACCACCATCTCCCCGTGATGATAAAAAGCCAACACCTTTCCATCGAAGAAAAGCTGGCAGAGGTCCTTCCCCACACCCACGGAGAATGCGTCCTGCTGCCCACTTCCATCGGGAGCATCCCGAAACCAACGAACTTTCCAAACAAAGAAAGCAAGAGTCAGAAATAAAATCACTCATTAATTGTGATTTTCCTGGAATGTATGACTATATAATATCCTAATCAAAAAGTTGGAATCACATTTGCATTTAGATAAAAGCTTGTTAGAGAAGGGATGAGGACAAAAGGAGCCTCTTAGACTGTGGGTGCTTCTCACAAGACTGGTTATCACTGCCAAGGGCGGCAGCCGGCAAGTCCAGAGGTGCCGTATTTGGTCTAGTCCAAGAGTTCAGAGATGCCCCCTCTGTCCACAGGACACAAATTCTAATTCCACTGTGTGACTATTAAAGGCATTCAAGCAGCTGTCCCCATACGCATTTGCAGTTAGCTGAAATCCTCTCTCATAGTAGGTGTTTTTTTTTTTCCTTTTCAAGACTGTGCTGGACTTTGGGAGGCCAAAACAGGAGGATCACTAAAACCAAAAGTTCAAGGCCAGACTGAGCAAGAGTGAGACCTAATCTCTACCAAAAGTAGAAAAAAATAGCTGGCTGTGGTGGTGCGCACCCTGTAGTCCCAGCTACTCAGGAGGCTGAGGCAGGAGGATCACTTGAGCTCAGGAGTTTACGTTGCAGTGAGCTGTGATGATGCCACTGTACTCTAGCCAGGGTGACAGAGTGACAACACAGAGTGTTTCCCTGTCTCAGGCAAACAGGAAAAAAAAAAAAAAGACTATGCTGGAAATTTATTATTTGGTAAAATAGTGCCATGACAAAGAGGTTTAAAATCAAAATTAAAGGCCAAGGAATTGTTAACTGCGACTGCTCCTTTTATTTGGTGGAAGACCATTCCAGTGGGGCAGGTATGGGACAGTAAACACATAGGATGACAGCCCCAGGTGCTACTTCCCTCTTGTAATAAGAAGTGTCTCACATAAGCCATGGGCCATGCTAGGGTAAACCTGTGAAGCTCAAAAATCTTAACTTGTTGGAACTTCACTTCATCTATCTCTCCTGGCTCCTACCTGACATCAATTTTTTTTCTATCCTTCCCAGAAACTGAGTTCCCAGGTCTAGAGATAGGAATCCTCTAGCTGGGCAAATGGCTTCTCTACACGGCAATTTCAAAAGCTATTTTCCGCTTCCATACCAAGTGGCAGAGATTCAGATTTCATCCAGGCATGATCCTCGATCCTGAGGATTAACTTGGTGGTGTTTGAATGATACCTACTGGTTACGCCCCGGGGTTTGGCTGTCTCCCTTGTCTTTATCTGTCAATGTCAGCATCAAATTAGGGAGAGAAACAAAATAGGACAAGCCAAGGGCAGCCTTTCTGGGAGTGATGCCAGGCTGGCAAGATGAGGCAGACAGTGTAATGTGCTGGCAGGAGGTCACGACTGGGTCAGATGATAGAGAAAAAGGGTGGACGCAGGGACAGAGACAGGACTTTGAGTCCAGAGGATCGAGTTAAGGCCACAAGTTGGGCAGGTAGACTGGAGTCGGTGTTCAGAAATCCAAACTGGGCAGGAAGGTGTGATCTGAGCATGAAACACAAGCCAGTCATTGAGAGAAACAGAATCAAAATACAATTGCATTTCCAAGCCTAGGGACGGAGAGAAAAATGGGGCAGGTGAATAGTAATAGTAATAGATCCAGTAAACGCGTTTTACTGAATCCCATCCTTATCAACTCCTTCAGAGCCACAAGACCCTTGCAAAGACAGTCCTGGACCACCTTCTAGTCATTTCCAGGAGTCCCAAGGGATTCTCAAGGGGTGGCCTCTCTAGCGAGTGCTGTGGCAATGACAGGACGCCCCCACCCCACCCCCAGGCTCCTTCCTGCAGGGTTACCTGTTGAACCCC
Source organism: Galagoides demidoff (assembly GCA_963574575.1). Lineage (NCBI taxonomy): Eukaryota > Metazoa > Chordata > Mammalia > Primates > Galagidae > Galagoides > Galagoides demidoff. Next base: position 8,266 of record CAUYQV010086906.1, on the reverse strand, counting down.
CCACTCCCCTGGCAGCAGCAAGCACAGGCTTCTATACAACCTGCCTCCCATGTACCTGGGCAGGGCGTGTGTGCCCACATGGCCACAGTGTCCTCTGTAAGGTTCACCTTCTCTCTGGGTCTCACCACTACAGGCATCTCTCTACCTAAGGGCTTTCCCTGAGGGTGGGACCCTGATCTCTTTACACGGCAGGAAGCAGGAAGATCAATGCCCCCTCTAGCCACTTCAGCAGCAGCCCTGGCTAATGACCTAAGGACTTAGTATAAATATCCCACGCCCTGCATCCCTAGGGCAAGGTAGCTGGCCTTCCCAGTTCCCCAGGACAGTGAAGCTTCAGCTGACCACAGTGCTAACTCGCTTGCTAATGCATCTTTTATTGGCTTCTTAGCCTTCTCTGTCCCTCTTTTCCACTGATCTCTACTGGTGTTTCCAAACAGTTTGCACTTGAATGTTTGACTTCCGTAGTACTTCTGATGACAATCTAAGACACCCCCAGCCCATTTCCCTGGCTTCCTCCTCCTGATTCCTCACCAGGCAACCTGAGTGGCCTTTGACAATCTCAATCAGAGCAGATCTTGCCCCTCCTCAAACCTTCCAAAAGGTTTTCCATTCCATATAGAACAAAAAGGCAAGACCCTGCAAGGCCCTGTGTGATTTATAAAATCTGGCCCTGCTTTATCTGTCCCCTCACTTCCTCTGCCCCAGTCTCAAGGGTCATCTTACTGTCCCTCACTTTCCTGGCTTCAGTCTCATGCACTCACATTTCCCCTGCCTGGATATCTGAACTTTGCACCCAGATCTCTGGGTGGCTTGCTCCTTGTTGGTGTTATTCAAGTAACAGCTCAAAACTTACCTCCTCCAAGAAGTCTTCCCTGACTACCTGACTTTAGGTAGCCCTGCCTCACCCTCCAGTCATTCTTCAATATTGATGACTACCTAAAGCATGCCTTAGTATGGGTTGGTTGGCTTGTTAATTTTTTTTGTTTGCTTGTTAATTTTATGCCCCCTGTTCTGAGTCCAGTGCCTAGAACATTGCCCAATGCATGTAGGCACTTGACAAATATTTGTGGAATGAGGGATGATCCAGGCAAGAGAAGGAGAGGCACTGATTTAAGATAATGGCAGTAGCAGTGGAAAAGAGGAGATTGATTAGGGAAATATTTAGGAGAGGGAATCAGTGGTATTAGCTAACCAAGTAAGTGTAGAACCTGGGGTCCAGGTTGACATCAAACTTGAGAGCTTGCAAGAATGGGGACGTCATTCACCACGACAGTCAGGACAAGAAAGGAGCAGACCCAGAAAGAAAGATAATGAATTCATGTGGACATGATACATGTGATAAGCTGTGGGATGTCCAAATGGAGACGTCCAGCAAAGCATTAAAAATACAGTTCTAGAGTATCAGAGAAGAGAGGAAACTAAAGCTCTGAATCTTCAAGGAGTCCACAATACACAGGTACTGCTGTGCTGCAAACTTAAACGATTTTAGGGACCAAGAAAACAATGTAGATGAGTGAAGTCGCCCAGATCAAAACCATAACATTGTGGTTACTGCAGGTAGAATTGAAGACAATCTTCCCCATCTCTAAAGACTTTTGTATTAAACATTATTTAAACACTGTGGGGGGCCAACCAAAACAGGTCTCGTGTGGACCACTCATTTGAGCTCTCTAATGCAGAATGAGAAAATGAATTTCCCCATGCTACTAGACCCTGAGAACACTGGCATTTAAGGGGCAGGCATAGAAGAATAAAGAATCTGCAAATGAGGTTGAGGAAGAATGAGAAGAGAGGTGAGAGATGGAATATTACACAGCAATGAAAAATAACAAGCACCTGCTACATGCAACAGATGGGTAAATCCCACAGATACAATGTTGAGTGAAAGAAGCCAAATGCAAAAGAGGACATACTGAATAATTTTGTTATGTGAAGTTCAAGAAGAGACAAAACCAATCCATGGTGATAGAGGACAAAATAATGAATGGTTGCCTTTGTGGAAAGAGAATTAACTGAGAAGGAGCACAAAGAACCCATCTAAGAAGCTGGAAATATTCTGTATCTTGTGGGTCATTGTTACATGGACATATACATGAGTCAATTTTTTTAAGCTGTGCACTTAAGATCTGTATAGACATGAGCTGTGTGTAAATTACACTTCAATTAAAAAGTGAGGAAAAATGGGTGGCACCTGCAGTTCAGTGGGTAGGGAGCTGGCCACAAACACCGAAGCTGGTGGGTTCCGACCTGGCCTGGGCCTGCTAAAACAAATAGCCGGGTTTGTGGCAGGCACCTGTAGTCCCAGCTACTTGGGAGGCTGAGGCAAGAAAATCGCTTACACCTAAGAGTTTGAGGTTGCTGTGAGCTGTGATGCCATGGCACTCTACCCAGGGTGAAGCTTGAAATTCTGTCTCATAAAAAAATAAATAAATCCATTCATGGGTCGATGGGCACTTGGGCTTCTTTCCATGACCTAGCAATTGTGAATGGATCAATAAAGTGTGGTATATGTACACCATGGAATACTATGCAGCCATAAAGAAAGATGGAGACTTTACCGCCTTCATGTTTACATGGATAGAGCTGGAAAATATTCTTCTTAGCAAAGTATCTCAAGAATGGAAGAAAAAGTATCCAATGTACTCAACCCTATTATGAAACTAATTGTTACCTATCATAGGAAAGCTATAACCCGATTTTTGTCCAAGAATACGAGGAAAGGGGAGAGAGAGGGGAGGGGGGAAGGACATGTGAAGGGAGGGGGATTGCAGGGATCACGCCTATGATTTGTCCCATTAGGGTACATGTGAATCTTTCTAAATGTGGATTATAAATATCGTGACACAACAACTATGAGAATGACATGAAGGCTATGTTGGCCAACTGGATGAAAGCATTTCAAATTGTATATGGAAACAACACACTGTACCCCATTTGAGTATTAATGTGCACAATCATGACTTAATAATAATAATAAATAAATAAATAAGAATAAATAAGTAAATAAAAGTAAGGAAAAAAGAAGAGAAAGAGGACATTAGACTGAAGGGGACAGTGGGCTTTTCTTTTAGAATCAGTTCAGTTCCTCCTGTACACCTAATGTCAGAGATGTTGTGGACGTTTTAGCAAGCAAGAAAAAGATGACATTGAAAAGTCTATCACAAATTATTCATTAACAACAAAGGGAAAATGATATTCATAACCATGTAAAGAGCAGAGAAAACCAAGTAACCAAAGCTACAATCATTAAGACTGGAACAAACTGACATCACATGCCCTCCGATGTGATGTACTGGGAAGGACACAGTATCAGTTAGCTTCTATTGCTGCCCAAAGTGTAGGACCTGAATCTCATCATGAGGAAATAATAGATAACTCCCAATTTAGGGGCATTATACCACGTAACTGGCCTTGAATCCTCAAAAAATTTCAAGGTAAAAAATACAAAGAAAGGATAAGGAAATTAAAGACATGATCATTTAAAGCACTAGGTAATCTTGAAATGGATTTTGGACCTGGAAAAATATCTAAAAAGGACATTATAGGTCGGCCCCTATGGCTCAAGGGCTAAGGCGCCAGCCACATACACCTGAGTTGGAGGGTTGGAATCCAGCCCAGGCCCACCAAACAACAATGATGGCTGCAACAAAAAATAGCCGGGCATTCTGGCAGGCACCTGTAATCCCAGCTACTTGGGAGGCGGAGGCAGGAGAATCGCTTAAGCCCAGAAGTTGGAGGTTGCTATGAGCTGTGATGCCACAGAACTCTACCTAGGGCAACACACTGAAGCTCTGTCTCAAAATAAATAATAAAAAGGACATTATTGTGATAATTGGAAAAAATGAAATATGGACTATATGTTACCCAATAGTCTAATATCAAATGTAAATTTTTTATTTTGATAACTGCCGTGGTTATGTGGCTGTCCTTAGGAAACATACACTGAAATATTTAGGAGGAAAGGGACACAGTGTCTTCCACTTACATCTTAATGGTTTACAAAAAATGCAGAGAAAGCAAGTGAATGAAAGAGAGAAAATGACTGTGAACAATCTGAGCGCAAGTTATATGCAAATTCCTTGTACTATTCTTGCAACTTTTCTGTGTGTGAAATTTTATACAAAAAGTTATCAAATATTAAAAAAAAAAAAACAGAGGCCAAAGCATAGTGGCTCAACCTATAATCCTAGCATGTGGGAGGCCGAGGCAGTGGATTGCTTGAGCTCAGGAGTTTGAGACCAGCCTGAGCAAGAGTGAGACCCAGCTCTACCAAAATAGAAAAATCATCTGGATATTGTGTAGTCTCAGCTACTTGAGAAGCTGAGGCAAGAGGATCCCTGGAACCCAGGAATTTGAGGTTGCTATGAGGTATGACACCCTGGCACTCTACCCAGGGGTACAAAGTAAGACTCTGTCTCAAAAAATATATATTATATTGAGATCCCCATCTCTACCAAAACAAAAAAAAATAGAAAAATTATCCTGGTGTAGTGGTGCACATCTATAGTCCCTGCTAATTGGGAGGCTGAGGCAGGAGAATCACTTGATCCTAGGAGTTGGAGATTGCAGTGAGCTAGGATGACACTACTGCACTCTGGCCTGGGTGACAGAGCAAGACCCTATCTCAAACAACAGCAACAACAAATCCGAAGTGAGGCATGACAGTTTAATAAACAAAAACAATATTCCGTCCATTTAATTTGTTTTAATTTTTGAATAAGAGGGGATGAGGTGTCCATCTCTTTCCTGCTTCTTTGCCATGGAAGCAGCTTAGCAAAGCCAGTTGAAAGAACTACAAAGGAAGGAGAACACCCTTTCCACCCAGGGCGACATGCCTTTGTCAGCTTAAATCAGTAAATGAGAGAGGCACCCTTGTTCTAGCCTATCTGAACAAGCAAACAAAACACACCAGCTTTGGGAATTTCCTGGTTAACCTAATAGGACATCCAGAATTTTCTTCATACTAGTAGTCAAAAGGCACACACACACACACACACTCAAAACAAAAATCTTGCAGCAAGAGACTAGTTTGAGACTAAGCTATTTTCACCCTGGAGTGACAGTATATCAGAACAGTTAAGGTCACAATTCTTGGAGTTTGTTCTGGGCTCAAACTCTGATCTACCACTGATGAGAGGAATGTCCTTGGGCAAGCCATGGGTTTCAGTTTACTCACCCCTAGAACAAGGCTTCCAGTAGTACCTACCTTAATAGAGATGTAGGGGGTGGGGAACGAGATAATGAATGCCAGATGCTCAGCTCTGTCCCTGGTTGCACAGAAAGCACTCAATAGGTGGGAACAAACATGGAAAAATAAAAAAATAATTCTAGGAGTCAGATGTGTTTATAAAGTTGGTTAGGGAGTGCCTGAGTAGGTGGCGCTGTGGACCAGTCCGAGAGCAGCACCCCCACTACGCGGGGAACCAGGGTATGAATGTGGTTTCTGATGAAACTGGATTGGCATAATTTTCATCATCTTTGCATATGTATATGTATATACTTTAAAATTTTGCATTGGACTTGAAGTGCCATGAGCAAATTTGCATATTGCAAAGTGGTCTTAGCCACCTCCTTGATTTGGGTACTTTTGGATACCTCGCTGCTGCTTTACATCAGAGAATGCAACGAATGTGATGAGAAAAAGGAGAGGGGACGTCCTGCTGGGGAAGGTCTAGAGCCAGGACACAAGCCTCATGAAGGTCCTGGAGAAATGGGGGAGCCAGGCTTCATCCCTAAAGAGGATCAAGAAAAGAGGAAAGAGATGTTTAAAACCAATCAGTTCAATTTAATGGCGAGTGAGATGATCGCTCTCAACAGATCTTTGCCAGCTGTTAGGTTAGAAGGGTGTAAAACAAAGGTGGATCCAGATAATCTCCCTGCAACAAGCATGGTGATTGTTTTCACAATGAGGCTTGGGACACACTTCTGCGAACTGTCCATAGCGTTATTAATTGCTCTCTGAGACACGTGATAGAAGAAATTGTTCTAGTAGATGATGCCAGTGGAAGAGAGTTATGTGTAAAACTGAAAGTACCAGTTCATGTCATTCAAATGGAACAACAGTCTGGATTGATCAGAAATGGATTAAAAGGAGCTGCCTTGTCTAAAGGCCAAGCGATCACCTTTCTGGATGCTCACTGTGAGTGCACAGTGGGGTGGCTGGAGCCTCTCCCAGCCAGGATCAAACATGACAGGAAAACCATGGTGTGTCCTATTACTGATGTGAGCGGCGACGATACTTTTGAGTACACGGCAGGTTCTCACATGACCTATGGTAGATTCAACTGGAAGCTCAATTTTCGCTGGTATCCTGTTCCCCAAGGAAAAATGGACAGAAGGAAAGATCGTGGATCTCTTCCTCTCGGAACACCTGTGATGGCAGGAGGCCTTTTCTCTATAGACAGAGATTACTTTCAGGAAATTGGAACATATGGTGCTGGAATGGATATTTGAGGAGGAGAAAACCTAGAAATTTCCTTTAGGATCTGGCAGCGTGGAGGGACTTTGGAAATTGTTACATGCTCACATGTGTTTCGGAAAGCTACACCTTACACGTTTCCAGGAGGCACAGGGCAGATTATCAATAAAAATAACAGACGACTTGCAGAAAAGTGTGGATGGATGAATCCAAGAATTTTTTCCATATAATTTCTCCAGGTGTTACAGAGGTAGATTACGGAGACATATCATCCAGACTTGGTCTAAGACAGGAACTATAATGCAGACCTTTGTCTCGGTACCTAGAGAATATTTATCCTGATTCTCAAATTCCACGTCACTATTTCTCACTGGGAGAGATACAAACTGTGGAAACAAATCAATGTCTAGATAACATGGCTAGAAAAGAGAATGAAAAAGTTGGAATTTTTAATTGTCACGGTATGGGAGGTAATCGGGTTTTCTCTCATACTGCCAACAAAGAAATTAGAATGGATGACCTTTGCTCGGATGTTTCCAAACTTCGTGGCCCACTCACAATGCTCGAAGGCCACCACCTAAAAGGCACCCAACTTTGGGAGTATGACCCAGGGAAATTAACCCTGCAGCATGGGAACAGTACTCAGTGCCCGGATAAAGCCACAGAAGAGGATTGCCAGGTGCCCAGCATTAGAGGCTGCAATGGAAGCCAGTCCCAGCAGTGGCTTCTTTGAAAAGTCACCCTTCCAGAAATATTCTAAGTCCAAATTGACAAATAAACAAATAAATAAAGTAAGGATTGACTGGGCTACCTTAGCATACATTTCTGCCACATTCATAAGTAGCGAAAAAGGAAAGTGCTTTCCTTCTCCACAAGATGTAAGGTGTATCAGCCCTTAAAACTTAGACTCTTCTAGCTTTTCACTAGCTGGGAATCAGCCTTCCTGTCCATGGACTTGAAACTGCATAGTAGTGAGACTGTGCACACTGACATTTACAAGATTGAGAGTCTTTCATCAAGAATCACGGCAAAGGATATTTAGACAGTGAAACAACCAACAAAACGGGCTTTCCGGAGAGCTGCATCTTTTACGGTTTGCTTGTACATCAGTAATTTCTACTGAACGGACTGTCATAATAGAGATTTCCAAGCTTTTTTTTTCCCTATTAGAACTGGTAGCCAGTATATTAAATATTGATATAAAAATAAGTGAAAAGAACTGGAACCACATTCTGAACCATAAAAACATTTCGACAACAATAAAAAACTATATTAAACAGGGTTTAAAGGAAATTAAAACAGAACTATGAGAAGTACAATTTGTTATAGTATAGTATCAAATTTCTATATCAATTTTATACCTCAGTCAGGAAATATAACTGAGTCCAATGACTATTTTCATCTGTGATCACCATGGATTTTTTTTTTTGCAATTTTTGGCTGGGGCCAGGTTTGAACCCACCACTTCTGGCATATGGGGCCAGCGCCCTACTCCTTTGAGCCACAGGTGCCTCCCTCACCATGGATGTTTGTATTTTCTTTGGGGTGCTAAAACTGAGCTGAAAAAAAGGCTCTTTGAACATAGTTTTAATTTCTACAATTTTTTAAATTTAGTTTGTGGGCTGTCAGAATTGTAATTTTTAATTGCCTTCTTTTTTTTTTTTTTTTTTTTGAGACAGAGCCTCAAGCTATCCCCCTGGGTAGAATGCCATGGCATCACAGCTCATAGCAACCTCCAACTCCTGGGCTCAAGTGAGTCTCCTGCCTCCACCTCCCAAGTAGCTGGGACCACAGGCGCCTGCCACAACGCCCGGCCATTTTTTGGTTGCAGCCATCATTGTTGTTTGG
>CAUYQV010086905.1:0-43783 GCA_963574575.1 Galagoides demidoff | reverse complement strand
TTAAAAAAGACCTTCCCCTCCCCTTGCCCTTAGAACAAGCAGATTGGAAAGTGCTATCATAGGCACTGCCTTCTCTTTCCACAGCCAGAAACTTAATGTTTTGTACTTCACTGAATTGTGATGGTTAGAAACTTTGTGTATCATTTGTGGAAATCATCCAATTAAATATATTGCTTAAAATGGTGTTGCTCTGACTTCAGAGTGAAACCTGAGCCACCTTCGGGAGCCCCTTGAGCTCAGTTACTTGCTTCTGGGTGCAATTCTTGGAATCTCCGTATCAGGCAGGGAAGGCAGCTTGGGCACATGGAGCAGTCACTTGGTCACTCGGTGCCCTGTGGTGTTTGACATGGACCCTCCTGTCTGACTGACCAATCAGCATGGCCCCAGCCCACCCAAACCTGTCCACTTTCCAAAGAACTAGCCATTCTCCATTCAATACCGTGGTGTCCTAGTCTGTCTGCAATCATTACTGGTAATATTCTTTATGTATCATAAATTTTTATACCCAAACCAAAATACACACACACACACACATTTGAAAGTTTCAATAATAAACTATATCAAGCAGAAGAAAGCATCTCAGAACCTGAAGACAGGTTTTTGAAAATAACCCAGTCACAGAAAAATAAACAAAAATTAATGAAAAAGAACATATGGAACGCCAAAAAGCAATTAAACATTTAAGTTATTGGTATCCCAGGAAGTGAAGAGAGGACAAAAGGGTTAGAACACCTATTTAATAAAGTAACAGATAAGGGAAGAGATTTAGATACCCAGATACAGGGGAGCCAAAGATCCCCAAACAGATACAGTGTAAAAAAGTCTTCTCCATGACACACTATGGTCAATTTGTCTAAAGTCAAGCACAGAGAGAGAATTCTACAAACAGCAAGAGAAAAGCATGAAGTCACCTGCAATGAAATCCCCATCAGACTAATAGTGGGTTTCTCAGCAAAGCCTTACAGGCCAGGAGAATATGAAATGATATATTTAAACTGCTGGAAGAAAAAACTGTCGGCCAAGGATAGTATAGCCAGCAAAATTATCCTTTATAAATGAAGGATAAATAAAGTATTTCTCAAGCAAAAGCTTGAGGGAATTTTTCACCACTAAAATGGCCCAACAAGACTTAAGGAAGAAATAAACATGAAAATGAAAGAATAACATTTACCATCATAAAAACATTAGAAAGTATAAAACTCATAGGTACAGCAAATATACAAATGAAGGGAAAAAAGGACTCCAACGGTACTCGTACAGAAAGCTACCAAATCACAATGACAGAAAATAAGAGAAAAATAAACGAAGAACATACAAAACAACCAGAAACAATTAATATGACACAAATAAAAAGTCATATCAATAATAACCTGGAAAGTAAATGAATTAAATTCTCCACTTAAGGCTGGGTGTGGTAGCTCATGCCTGTAGTCCTAGCACTCTGGGAGCCTGCAGTGAGTGGATTGCGTGAGCTCACAAGTTCAAGACCAATCTGAGTAAGAGCAAGGTCCCATCTCTGCTAAAAACAGAAAAACTGAAGCAAGAGGATCACTTGGGCACAGGAGTTGGAGGTTGCTGTGAGCTATAATGACACCAGGGCAGTCTACCCAGGACGACAGCTTGAGACCCCATTTTAAATAAATTCTCTACTTAAAATATATAGTCTGACTGAATGGATAAAATAAAGAAAAAAATAATCCAGCTATCTGCTATATATAAGACATGAACTTTACCTACGAAGATGTGTATAGACTCAAAGTAAAAGAATGGGAAAAGATACAGGGTTGGAGAATTAAATGTATGAAGTCATTCCAGAAAAAATGCTATATACCTCATTAGATTCAGAAAAACATTCAGTCAAATTCCACGCTCTTTCATGATTAAAAACTCACAACAGACTAGGCATAGGCAACATACTTCAAAATATAAAAACTGTATATGACAAAACCATATCTAACATCATACTGAGTAAGGAAAAGTTGAAAGCCTTTCTGCTAAGAGCTGGGACAAACCAAGGATGTCCATTTTGCCACTCCTATTGAACATGTGCTAGATGTCCTAGCCAGGGCAATTGGGCAAGAGAAAAACATAAAAGGTATCCAAATGGAAAAGTAGGAATCCAAATTCTCTCTTTTTGCAGATCAAATAATCTCATATTTAGAAAAACCAAATAAAAACTCTTAAAACTGATAAGCAAATTCAGGAAAGTTCTAGGATACAAAATCAACACCAAAAAAAAAAAATCAATATCATATACCAATAATGAAACATCCAAAAGAGAAATCAAGAGGGTAATTCTATTTACAATAGCTACAAATATAAAATAAAATACCTGGGAATAAATTTAACAAAGCAGGTGAATAACATTGATGAGGTAAACTATAAAACATTCTATGTATATGGATTAGAAGAACCAACATTATTTGGTCAGACCTTCCCAAAGCACTCTACAGATTCAATGCAAATTCTATCAAAATGCAAATGTAATCTCCTTAGATATATTTAAAACAATCCTAAAATTTGTATAGAATTCAAAAGAAAACAGAATAGTCAAAGCAATCCTCAGCAAAATGAGTAAAGATGGAAGCATCACACTATCTGACTTCAAAATATATTACAAGTCTATAGTACTCAACACAGCATGGAATTGGCATATAAACAGACATATAGAACAATGGAGCAGACTAAAGAGCCTAGAAATAAACCCACTTATCTACAGCCAACTGATCTTCCATAAAGCCATCAGGAACATAAACTAGGGAAAGGAGAGTCTCAATAAATAGTACTGGGAAAACTGGATAATCAGTGCAGAATGATGAAACTGCACCCCTTTCTCTCAGCATATATAAAACCTCAAGATAGATTAAATATAAGACCTGAAACTATAAAATTATGAAAAGAAAACACAGAGAAAACTCCTCAGGACATTGGTCTAGGCAAAGATTTCATGGCTAAGCCCTCAAAGGCACAGAAAATAAAAACAAAAATAGATAAGTTGAACTATACTGAAATTTTTAAAAAACAGCAAAAAAAATTGGAAAAAAACAGGATGATGAACAATCTCTGGAATGAAATGAAAGAAACTTTTTTTTTCCAAAACTTTTTTTTTTTTATTGTTTAGGATTCATTGAGGGTACAAAGAATTAGGTTACAGTGATCGCAATTGTTAAGTACAGTCCCTCTTGTAATTGTGTCCTGCCCCGAGAGGTGTGCCATATACTGTGAGCCCCCCCTCCTCCTCCCTCTTCTCCTCTCCCCATCACTCATTCCCCTACCCCGTCCCTTGTATTAGATCATCTACTGCCTTCATATAAAAACAGAGTACAGTGGATTCTTGCTTCTCCATTCTTGTGATATTTTACTAAGAAGAATATGTTTTCACCTCCATCCAGGTTAACAAAAGATGTAAAGTCTCCATCTTTGTTAATGGCTGAATAGTCTATGGTATACATATACCACAGCTTGTTAATCCATTCCTGGGTTAGTGGGCACTTAGGTTGATTCCATATTTTGACGATTATAAATTGAGCTGCAATAAACAGTCTACTGCAAATGTCCTTGTGATAAAATGATTTTTTTTTTCTGGGTAGATGCCTAGTAATGGGATTGCAGGATCAAATAGGATGTCTAATTTGAGCTCTTTGAGGATTCTCCATACCTCCTTCCAAAAAGATATTAGTTTGCAGTTCCACTAGCAGTCCCTTCTCTCCACATCCATGCCAGCATCTGCAGCTTTGAGACTTTATGATGTGGGCTATTTTCACTAGGGTTAGGTGATATCTCAGAGTGGTTTGGGTTTGCATTTTTCTGATGATCAGGGATAATGAGCATTTTTGTTTGTTAGCTATTTGTCTGTCTTCGTCAGGGAAGTTTCTGTTCATATCTCTTGCCCAGAGACATGGGATTGTTTACTCTTTTTCTGTTAATTTGAGTTCTCTGTACATTCTAGCTATCAACTCTTTGTCAGACTGATACACTGCAAATATTTTTCCCATTCCAAAGGTTGTCTTTGTGTTTTACTTGTTGCATCCTTACCTGTACATAAGCTTTCCACTTAATTAAGTCCCATTTGTTAATTTTTGTTGTTGTAGGGACAGCCACTGAAGTCTTTGTCATCAAATATTTCCCTAGTCCAACATCGTCAAGAATTTTTCCCACACTTTCTTCTAAGATTTTTATCATTTCAGGCCTTAGATTTAGGTCTCTTATCCATGTTGAGTCAAGTTTTGTCAAGGGTGAAAGGTGTGGGTTTGAGTTTCAGTATTTTCAAAACCTGTAGGACACTGCAAAAGTGGTCTTAAGAGGGAAATGAATTGCATTAGATGCCTACATCCAAAAAACAGAAAGATAGCATATCAATAACCTAATGAATCATCTTAAAGAAATGGAAAAGGAAGAGCAATCCAATTCTAAACCTAGCAGAAGAAAAGAAATAACTAAAACTAAAACAGAAATAAATGAAATTGAAAATAATCATTCAGAAAATTAATGAAACCAAAAGTTGGTTCTTTGAAAAGATAAATAAAATTGATAAACCACTTAATAGCCAGATTAACCAGAAATAGAAAAGCAAAATCTTTTAAAACCTCAATCAGAAATGAAAAGGGGGAAATAACAACTGAGGCCATAGAGATACAAGAGATTATTTTTGACTACTTCCCAAAATTTTATGCTTAGAAATTTGACAATGTGGAGGAAATAGATCAATAACTGGAATCACAGCATCTTCCTAGACTTAACCAGAAGAAATAGATCTCTTGAACAAACCAGTATCAAGTACTGAGATTGCAGAAACAATAAAAAAGCTAACAACAACAAAAAAAAAGCCCAGGACCAGATGGCTTCAGATCAGAATTCTATCACACCTTCAAAGATGAGTATTGTACCTATACTGCAGAACCTATTCCAAAACATTGAGAAGGAAAGAAACTTCCCTAACACATTCTATGAAGCAAACATCACCTTGATTTCAAAATCAGGAAAGGACCCAACCAAAAAGGAGAACTGCAAAACAATTTCACTAATGAATGTTGATGCAAAAATACCCAACAAAATCTTAGCTAATAGTTTGCAGCTTCTCATTAAAAACATTATACATCATGATCAAGTAGGCTTCATCCAAGAGATGCAAGGTTGGTTCAACATACACAAATCCATACATGTAATACACCACATCAGTGGAAGTAAAAACAAAGACCATCCTTTCACTAGATGCAGAAAAAGCATTTGACAAAATTCAGCATCAAGTTCTAACAAGAACATTTAAGAAAATAGGCATAGGTAGCACGTTTCTTAAGCTTATTGAATCCATCTATGATAGACCCACAGCTAATATCATACTGAATGATGTAAAACTGAAAACTTTTCCACTTAGAACTAGAACCAGACAAGGATGTCCACTATTGCCACTATTATTCAACATAATGCTGGAAACTCTAGCCAATGCAATCAGACAAGAGAAGGATATAAAAGGCAACCAAATGGGAACAGAGGAGGTCAAACTCCCTCTTTGCTGATGATATGATCTTATACTTAGAAAACCCCAGAGACTCAACCACAGACTCCTGGAAATCATCAGGAAAAACAGTAATGTCTCAGGATATAAAGTCAATGTCCACAAATCAGCAGCCTTTGTATGCACCAGTAACAACCAAGTTGGGAAGCAAATCAAGGACATAATTCCATTCACAGTAAGCTCAAAGAAAGTGAAATACTTAGGAATATACCTAACAAAAGAGGTAAAAGATCTTTTCAAAGATACTTGTGAAACTGTAAGAAAAGAAATTATAGAAGACACTAACAATGAAAGAACATTGTATGCTCTTGGCTAAAAAGAATCAATATTGTCAAAATGTCTATTCTACTCAAAGAAATCTATAGATTCAATTCCCCATTATAATACGAACATCATATTTTGAAGAACTGGGAAAAATAGTATTTCATTTTGTATGGAACCAGGAAAAAAAAACATATAGCTAAGGCTATTCTTACTAATTAAAACAAAGTCATAGGTATCATCCTACCAGACTTCAGGCTATATTACAAGTCCACAGTAATCAAAACAGCCTGGTATTAGCACAAACATAGAGACATAGACATATGGAACAGAATGGAAAACGAAGAGATGAAACCAGTCTCTACTTGCCAACTGATCTTCAATAAAGAAGAAAATTTTGTTGGAAGAAAATTTTTGCAAATCATCTGACATGGGACTAATACTCATAATATACAAAGAACTCAAAATTCTCAACAGAAAAACACAAATAATCCCATTTAAAATGGGGAAAGGGCAAGAAGAGATATTTCCCAAAAGAACACATCCAAATGCCCAGCAGGTATGTGAAAAAATCCTAAAAATAAAAATCAAAACCACAATGAGTTGTCATCTTGCTCCAGTTATAACGGCTATTATTAAAAAGACAAAATATAACAGATGTCTAAGGATGTAAAGATAAAGGAACTCTTACACACTGTTAGTGGGAATGTAAACTAGAACAGACATCATGGAAATTACATTTCTCATAAGACTAAAAATAGAGCTACCTTGCTTCCCACTATTGAGTATTCATCCAAAGGAAAATAAATAATGTCAAAGGATGACCTGTCCTCTTGTGTTTATTGCAGCACTGTTCACAATAGCAAAGAAATGAAATCAACCTCAGTGTCCAACAATGGATAAAGGAATAGAGAAAACAGAGCACATATGCACAGTAGAGGAGTAGTAACTCATCAATTAAAAAAATTGAAATCCTATCATTTGCAGCAACATGGGTAGAACTGCAGGTCATTATGTTAAGTGAAATAAGCGAAGCACAGAAAGACAAATATCACACGCGGAGCTAAAAATGTTTATCACATTGAGGTAGAGAGTAGAATGATAGATACCAAACCAAAAAGGATGCATGAGTGGGAGAGCAAGGAGATGAAGAGAGGCTGGTTTATGGACAGAAACACACAGTTAGATAGAAGTAATAAGTTTTCATCTCTGACAGAACTGGGTGACTGTAGTTAACAAAGTATTAAAATAGCTAGAAGAGAAGACTTGAAATGTACCCAACACAGAGAGATGATACTCTGCTAATGTATACCCTAAACACAGTGACTTATTACACAGTCTACGCATGTGACAAAATTTCACATGTACCCCATAAATACAGATAAATGTAACATATCAAGAAATACTTTTAAAAATAGAAATAAATATTTTAAAGTTTGAGATGGGTATTTAATTTTTAAAAACATAGTTTTCCATCCCACACTCCTTAACTGAAATTCCACTTCTTAGAAATGATCAACTTAGGTCATGTTTTCTGTATATAGATTTGTCATGGTTATTGCTGTAACTCTTCAATATCAAACTCACCATTGTATCACATTTTCCCCTTTGTACATGCATTGTCTTTAGCTTCTGTATTTTTAGCAGCTTGTTTTCAGAATCCTTCCACGGTTATTCTATCCTGGCCTTGTATTCAAGGAACGAACACAGAAGAAAAGGAGGGTCTTTGTGCATCTACTTGTCATGACCCAGCTCTGCAGCGTCAGTGTGCACCACAAGAGGGCGCTGCCCTGAACCTCCTGACTCTCGGCATCATAGGACCCCATCTGTGATACTTTTAGAGGATTGCTCAGTTATCACATTGTCAAATGAGTCTTAGAAAACGTTCATAGTATCCTACATGAGAAAAAATGTGTAGGCACTCAGTAAGTAGCTTGGCATTCATTTCAGGCAAAATGTAAGTGTCTTGAGTTGCAGCAATTGACTTTTTTTTGACAATAACATAGCTTCCTCTTTGCCAATTCTCTGTCTGAAACTTTTTAAGCTACATATGTATAACTGGACCTATTAAAATAAAGCATGAATTTCATCGCTCTTACCCAGCCACATTTTGGATTTGTTCTTTGTTCCAATTATACACAGAATGCAACATTTCCTCTTGTTTTCTCAGAGCAGTGGATGATGATTTAAGTCAATGCCTCAGACTCATTTTGGAGTGACTAAGAAGAGACCTGAGGATGACTTGAAGTGTTAGCAGAAAGGGATTTTTGTTCAGCTTGTAGAATATTAGGGTCAGGGGCACAGAGCTATGAATTAATTACCAGGAAGAAGCATCCAATAATGTACTCCTGCTAACCAACAATGTAAACATAAGAGAAGGACTTTTAACGTGGATACAAGCAAAACTTTTTCAGCACACAGAATTTATTCTGTAATAGTCCTGCTGCAGAGGATTGGTTAGCAAGCGAGCTTCATCAAAATTAATAGCTTTACTTTGGGACAGAATAGACAGAGAGAGAGACAAATTGTTTGCTATAAATGTTACCTCTTCAGCTGCCTGTTTATAAAATTGCTATTGTGATGTAGTCTCACTTTTCCTCTAATTTTAGAAAGTCTGTCAGAGGAAAACTGCTCATTTTATTCCCAGGAGGAAACATGTAATAAGAAATAATAATGCAATCATACACTGGGACAAAGATTTTAGCTTTTCAAGGACACTTTGGTATTTACTCTCCTATTTGAATCCCATGAGAACTCGCTAAAATGGTGGGGCAGGTGTTAATCCCTATATTTTGTAGACAAGGAAACTTAGACCAGCATGCAAATAATATTTTCAAAATCACATGTGAGTCAGCAGCTGAATCTGGGCTAGACCCATTTCTCTTTAATTCTAAACTTTAGAATATTGGACTAGAAATAAAGTTTTGGCAAGAACTGGAAAATGTACTTTCCTGTTAAGCACCGTCAAGCAGGGCAGCACACCCTCCCTTCTAGTTAGCTGATTGCACACCCTTCTTCCAATCTGCTGAACTGGATTCTTTTTCCTCTGTGAGCTCTGCATAATTCATCTTACCCCACTCAAATCTTCCCTCTTTTATATGCTTATAGAATATAGTGAAAAATCTTGTTCTCCTTTATCTATTTATATATCATCCTGTATCCATTATCTAGATTTGAGTATAATAGTAATAGTAATGGCAAAATGTAATAAATGCCTCTAAGACAGGAACTAGAAGGCAATGTGACTCCTTAGTCAAAGATATTGGCTTTTAAACAGTCAAGCCTAGAATCAGATCCCAGTCTGGCACATATACACGGAGAATCTCTATGATCTTCAGGATCTTTACCGTAAAATGATTAAATAACAAGATTTACCTATGGCAGATGTCCAATCTTTGTTTGTTTGCCCTTCCAAATATCAGGCATTTGCATTGTGTGGTACAAATTATGGGATTTGCAAAACAATGGGATCTGATTTCTTAGACCTCAATTTGGGGCAATATGAACTAGGGCTGGCTGATGAGAGCAATTTATCCTTCCAGCTCAGGTAGCTGGTTAAAGGAAAGACATGTGACCTGAAGCAGGTCAATCCATGTTCTTCCTTGGGATTTCACAGAAGCAGCAAAAAGACTGGATTACTGCAGGCAGCCATCAGATCTGCAACAACAGGGAAGTATTTCCATGGAGGTAAGGGAACAAGGGCTGGTGCTATTTATACCTGATCTACATTGATGACCTGCCTTCCCGGTACTTTGAGAGGATGCCGTTGCCACTGCTGCTGCTTGAATTGTGCTACTCTTGTTTGCACATAATTGGAAGACTCATGACTAATGCTTTACCTTGCAGAGTTGTGATAAGAATTAAATGAGGCTACGTATGTACGTATACATATACAGTGTTTAAGACTGTGCCTGGCACATACTAAACACTCAGTGCACATTAACTATTACGATGACGGTAATGACCATGATGTAAAGGAAACAAATGATGCCATCTATTGTTTTTTCATTCTGCAAAGGATTCAGTCCAGCATTGTATATATAGCAGACACTGACTACATACTACTTAATAACTCGCTGCTCTCTCTGCAGGACAGTAAGAAGGTTAATGAGGTAAGATTATGAGAGTGATTTGAATGCTTTAGTTTAAATATATCTTTCATCACTGCTACAACCTCAAATTCCATCACTACTATTTTCATTTTCTCTTATCATTGTTAACTCCTGAGAACCTCAAGTTAGTCTTGGAATGATGATGATAAATAATTCAATTTCTGTTTGGTCATTTTATCTTTACATATGTCAACAGGAAAAAAAAAGCCTCTTGTAAAATAATTTTAAAAGGTTTATTCTAAGCCAAATATGTATGACCATGGCTTCATCAAGACAAATGCAGGGCAGTGATGGAAACTAAAGTTAGCTTTCATAAAGACAAATAAAAATTAAAAACAAGACTGCAGTGGTGGCTCACACCTGGAATCCTAACACTGTGAGACCAAGATGAGTGGATTGCTTGACTTCAGGAGTCAAGACCAGCCTGAGCAAGAGTGAGACCCTGTCACTACAAAAAGTAGAAAAACTAGCTGGGTGTAGTAGTGGCACCTGCTACTTGGGAAGTGTCACCTGCTACTTCCCAAGTAATCCCAGCTACTTGGGAAGCTGGACTGTTCAAGCCTAAGAGTTTGAGGTTGCTGGCAAGCTGTGACACAATGGCACTCTACTCAGGGCATCAGAGTGAGAATCTGTCTAAAAAACATAAATAAAGAGGTTTTATTCTCTCTGTTGAACATAGATTCCCACCTTCCCTCCCACATTTTTTCTTAGAGCACTTACTTTAGAAAGCTTGTAAGTACCTTCCTCTCTTTTTAAAATGTATTACAGGCCGGGCGTGGTGGCTCACGCCTGTTGTCCCAGCGCTGTGGGAGGCTGAGGCAGGTGGATCACCTGTAATCAGAGGTTCGAGACTAGCTGAAGACCTGCCTGAGACAGTGAGCCAGAGTGCGACCCCGTCTCTACAACAATAAGACAGCTGGACCTTCTGATGCCAGCTACATGGGGGGCAAGAGAACACTACAGGAGGAAAAAGTAATAAAAAAAAATTAAAATGTATTACAATATACATAATATGTATACATTATATGCATACATTGTATAATATATACAATATATACATACAATAGTATGTATATACTATATATAATGTATGTTGCATTTATATATACTATATATATATCCTTTTGAAAACTAGATAAGTCTTTCCATCAGCTTTGTTGACCCAGGAATGTCTAGGACCCATCTCACTGAAATATAAGCATCAAAAGAAATAGCACCCCAATCTTTCAGTTTCTGATAGGGCAGGTGCCTTCCCGTAGGTGGCTCCTTCTTCCCAAGTAGCATAATTACCCGCTGTCATAAAGGTATGAGAAGTTTGTTTCTCCCCTGGATAAAGCTGATTAGCTAATAGCAGTGTTCACTCCAATCGCCAAGCGAATCTAGGATGATCTGAGCAACAAATGGTGCTGTCAGGTCCTCTGTCTTGATGACAGGTTATTGTTTAGGTGGATAACACGTGTGCAATGGATTGTGCGTATGTGCTCTATAAAAGGGTGAGATTTCTTTCAGCCTCTCAGCGATTGCCTGTGAAATGCATGGCATCATGGCTTAGTCAGGAATACAGTTTTCTTTCTCTCTTACAAAAGGGTTTCTGTGTTGGGAGAACATTTTGTTTCTAATTATATTTTCTCAACCTTTTCCAAAAGCAATCAGTGATTGCCACTTGGGAAACATGCATAAGAAGTGGAGAAAGGTGTTTTCTCAGTCAACTATTTCCTGTATTGCTATAAATACAACAATTCTACGAATCAGAGAGAAGTGTCGATGTGCTCCCAACATTTCATCCCCTTGCCTTTTGCCTGGGTGTTGAGGAGGACATTTCTGTGCCTGTGAGACAGTTCTCACATGCCATAGAAGGTGGCAGCTTTCTTCAAGGTAGATGAGAGCCAGAAAGGATAGAGGTCACCAAACACAAAGGCTTGCAGGCAGGTAAGCTCATTTGCTTCCCTGCTCACTCTTGAGAGCTGAAGGAAAGCCAGAGGCTGCTCCCTGCGAGGTAACGGCAGGAGGCTTGCCAGCCTCTTCCTATCTGAGCATCACGTGGCTTCTGCCTTGTTAAGGTTTTCCAAGCTGCACCCTGACCAACTTCAATCCTTTGGAAGAAGAAGGATTATGTTGCCCGTTTCAAGACCCCGTTGACCGACTCTTGGATTTCATCATTCTCTATTCATTTAAGTATTTGTTATTTGAAAGCAAAATAGTCTAATGTGTATCTTGGGGTTGCTGCTAGAATTTAAACCCAGATCTGGTGACTTCAAGATAGGAACCCTGCGTGTCTATGTGTAAATAGCAGGTGATTGATCTTAATGGTAATTCTTCAGAAAATATTTGCACTAGACATATTTTCTGAAGAATTAAATGTACATGTATATAACTTTAACCTCTCCATTTTGGTTTATATCCTTTTCATTTTCAATATTACTACTACTTTATTTACTAGATTGTACATCTTAATCATTTAAAAACTTTTTCTTTCCTTCCTTATTCTCCAATAACCAGTTAACCAGTTAATTTCCAAATGTTCTAGGACCAGAAGGCCCATTTTCCTTAATGCTTTTCAGAAAGGCAAAATGACCCACAACAGACCAAGAGGATGGCTGCACTGGCTTCCCGCGGCTGCCTTGCACAGGAGGGGCAGGGTCTCCCAACCAGGAAGTTTCACAGGGGCATCCATTCCACAAATAGGACCCATAACACTGGCTCTTTTCTGTTGTAGAAAACCGTTTCACTCTGGGAATTAAAACCACAGATCCTAGCTCACTGGCAAACATCTGCTGTCCATTGATAGCACCATCTGGTATTTCAGCTCCTCGCTCTGCTGTAGCAGCTTCATGTCGCTGCCTGCCCCAAATTAATTATTCTATAACAACTTGTTTTCTAGCAGCACCAGCCAAATAAGGTAAACTTTGAGGAAAGCTACTAATTTGATGCTTTCCCAGTGCTTGAATGGGCTTTCCTGCGCCTTCACCTGGTCATGGTCTGAAGTGTTTCGTTCCAGAAGGGAGAAGGGAATGCATACTAATGCTCTGAGCAAGGGGCTTGGGGAAAAAAATGTGTTTATCTGCATTTCACAAGCTCATGAACAGGCAAGGCCTAATCTGAATAATTTATTTAGAAGGATGATTAGGATAATACAGCCTGAGCTTCATCTGTCTTAGGAGCTTAAGCAGGGCATGCAAGAGCAGTAATGTCTTTTAATAAAGCCATGCCCTTCACCCCGTTCAATTAGTAGCTTCTTCAATTATTGATCTCTCCATTCAATTTGCAGAAGTGCCACAAAGTTCCAGGGCTCTGGCATAGCTGAGTCCGAGCAGAGCAATGAAGTGAGCCGTGGATGGAGTCACTAACCAGCTGAGTGAACCTCTCTGTAAGTCACTTGTCACTCTGGATCTCAGTTTTTCTCCTGGGTAAATACATTCCCTGACTCATCATACCCCAGGTGGTGGTGAGGCTCAAAGGAGATGAAGAGGTCAAGGCCCAAGTGTGATCAGCAATGAGCAACAGGCACGTATTACAGATCTCATCCACTTACCTTTTCTTTTCAGACCAGAATCTGAAGAAGTCAGGAAGACTTATTGTTGCAACTTTAGAGCAAAACGTTCAACCTGTGAGCACGGATGAATGTGCTTCAGAGCATTTGTTTTAGAAGCAAACTGTCTCGGTCCAACTCACCTATCAATTTTAACACATTGAACTTTTTTCAGAATATACTTTTTATTTTTCGGTATTTGGCTGCACAATAGCACAATTGTTCCTCCCAGTGGTCACACATTACAATCACCTGGGTCTTTTATGTATATACGCCAGCGCTCAGGACTCTGAATGAGCAGACGCTGACAGCATAGCCCAGGTGTCTATGTTTGCTAATGCTTTGATTCAAAGGAACAGTAAAGACTAAAAATTACTTGTGTAGAGGGAAGAGCACCAGCTTTGAAACTAGAAAACCTTGGCTCTATCATTCCACTGACAGTGACTTTGGGCTGAGGTCTCTGAACCTCAGTTTACAATGTGAAAATTGGAAGGGAGAATTGACAACTTTCAGAATTGTTGTGAGTTTGTAAAATCACTTGTGTAAATTTCCTGTCCTAGTGGAGGCTCAGAAGACGGCAACTATTACCACTTACATGCTGACTTTCAGTGTGTACTCTTTTCCTGAGTGCTGCTTGGTGTATGTCTCTGTGTACGTACATTTCTGTCCACCTCTGGATTATAAATTCTTGAGGATGGAGACTGTGACCTACTCTTCCTCTAAATCCCCTACAGCTCCCAACCACGTGCTGAGAACATAGTGGGTGCACCCACAACAGCTATTACAACTATTTTTGACTGATACGAAAGATGCAAAATCATCTTCCACTCTGTCAAGTGTAGTATTTAAAACATCTAAGCCGCATTCATGGACTCACTGCTGCTTTTGATAAGATCCCAAAAGCATCTGATCACCTAAGTCTAATCCATGAAAACCTTTTCTGTAATCAAGGTATGAGCCCATCAGCTTTGCTATTACATTTAGGAGAAAGTCTTGCTTGCCCCAAGGCTGAAGGCACAGTTGCTTTTCATTTCTGAAAGAACTAATGCAGGTGTCGTGTTCTAGAAAGAGGCTTGTGGAAGAGGAGTCAGTATTAGCTCAGGTGCTTGTGTTGGAGCTATGCAGTGGCCCGAGGCAGTTGCGAAAATAAGTGAAAAGAGCAAGTAAAGTGTGAGAAAGAAAAAACATAATTATTACCAACTTGCACAGCAAGCCGGCCTCTCTCCTAGTGACTACAGGCTCCATGAAAAGCACAGTTTGGGGTTTTATGCACAACTTTGAGGAATATCAACTGTTTCTTTGAAGTCTGCTAGGGTCTTAATTAACTCTGTCTTCAAAACAACCCACCTGCAAGATCTTAATCAGCCTCGTTCCCGCAATAGCCCAGGTCAGCCTGATCCAAACCAATCCAAAATAGACTAACCCCATCCACCCTCTAGTTGCATCATTTCTAGCTAAATGCCTAACCCCTGGGTGCATGAAACTGGGCATTGAATGGGCTCAGGAAGGAAGAACAGACAGGGATGAGAAAGTATTCGCTACTGTGTCAGAGCATTGAGAAGCTACTTACCTTCTTTCTGGCACAAGCCCAGATCAGTTTTCGAAGTAGAGCAACGTGTGGGGCCAGCTGGGTCAAAGGGTGAAAGGATGAGGCGAGGGAGGTCGGATGCAGGAGGGCTGCATTTCCCCTCAGCCTGACCTGGGCATCACTGCGTGAGCATCCTGGCTACTCTCCACCCGACAGGGGCAGCGGGCATGAGCTAGAGCAGACCAGCGGCCTGCAGACACCTTCTGTGTGGTCCGCATCTCTGCTCTATGTGGTATTCGCACAGGCCTAGTGCAGTTACAGACGTGTTACTCTACACCAGTGCTTTTCAACCTCTTGCCTCTCGCAACACACTTGAACCTATGGTAAGCTTCCACAGAACACTTAAATAATGTTAATTAAAAAAAAAAAAAAGAACATACTTACTATGCTTTCAACTTCTTTTGAAAATAAGGTAATTAATGATCTTTAAAAATGTTCTCAGCACACCTAAAATCCTCTCACACCAGTGCACACTGGTTGAAAAAAAAAAAAATCACCGTTCTACATTTTAACAGAATTTAGCAACTTCACCCTCTTCTGTGCTCTCTGCCTGCCCCTGTATAATTTCAACTTTGCAGATTGAGTTAGGGCCTGTTGATGGCCACAAAGGCCAACTGTCGTTTCCATCAAGCTTTGGAGATACTCTTCATTTTATTGCAAACTGCAAGCTTCATTCTAGCGTTCTTCTCTCTCTCTCTCTCAAAAGTAACAGTAATTAGACCAGTGAGGAAATAAAGATTGGTTCTTATCCTAAATCATGATTACCTAGAAGGTACTCAGTAGTGTTGGGGTACATGCCATAAGAGGTACATGGGAGTGGGTATGTGAGGAGTTGTACAGAAATGTACTCACGTAAGAAGTTAAGCAAAAGTGAGACATGAAAGCTATGTCAACCAGTTGGATGAAAATATTTCAAATTGTATATAGAAACAGTACACTGTACCCCATGAGAGTATTCATGTACACTGCTATGATTTAACAAAAAAATAAATAAATAAAAGAAGTTACACAAAAGTGGTCTAGAACTGAGGCAAGTAAGACACAGGAATAGAGAAGCCCAAGCTGGAGGTGAAGGAAGATTAAAACCCCAAGGTCATGGCCTTCAACAAGCACATCAAAACCTAAATCATCTGAGCATCAGGGTGTAGACAGGGAATGGGGGCAAGGGCTGTCTGTCTGGGGTCTTATTTCTTGTTCTTTCCACCATTGGAGGGGGGTGACCGTGGGTGTGACATGGCAGGAGTGGCAGGCTTGGTGTGTGTTTTACCTCTAAGAGAAGGGCTGTCACCAGCTTCACTTTCAAATACATCTCTAGTTTAAAGAGTTAGCCACTAATGCCATTCTCAGGTTTCAGAAAAACGGCTTTTATAGGGTCATTAGTTAATGAAGTAGATCTAGGAAAAAATATAAAGGGTCATTATTACCCTGTAACTATTTTTATAATGCCCTTTAAATTTTGAATTTTTTACTCGTGACTTTTATAATAGAAAATCCTTAGCTAACACCATAGTTTAATCCTTTTGATATTCCTTTCCCTTATTTTCCAAATGCACCATACATTAATTACATTACTATATTTCTAATATAATACAGTTCTGGGATTTTTTTGCCATACAATGTCATAAATCTTTTTTTTTTTTTGAGACAGAGTCTCACTATGTCATCCTTGGTAGAGTGCTGTAGTGTCACTGCTCACAGAAACCTCAAACTCTTGGGCTTAAGCAATTTTCTTGCCTTAGCCTCCTAAGTAGCTGGGGACTACAGGTACCCGCCACAATGCTCAGCTTCATAAGGCTTTTCTCCCAGAAAAATACCATTTTTATATTCATAAAGTTAATATTTTTGTATGACAAAGTTAACATTATATTAACGTTAATATAACATTAGCATACTAAAATATACACATATTAGCATAATATTCATTTACACTAATATAACATTCAGTTGCATTTACCTAAGATAAATTACCTGAACTAGATCAAGTGCATTATTGCACATTTCAGTTGTTTCCAATTGTTTGGTATTTTTAAGAGGCTTCCTGCTTCTTTGTAATTATTTCCTTAAGACAAATTCTATAAATTGGATTACTGAAACAGTGATTCTGAATACAAAACAAGACCTGGTAATAAGGTATTTCCCCATAAGTTTTCTATTTTAATACATAAACTTTCCAGTACAGTGAACAAAACATAAATTATTTTACCCATTGTACAAGCAGAAACCCAAGGTTGAGTGGCTTGCCCAACTCAGATGAACTGAAAATCTTCTAGTTCTTGCTTTTTTCCTTCTAAACGAAAGGTAAAACTAAGTAGAGGTTTTTATTGGCTATATTGTGTTTTTTAATTGTCACTATAATTTCACGAATTTATGAGCTTTCCACTTTTGTTCCATTTTGCAGAAAAGATATCAAGAAAACAGAGAAGACAAATTTGGTTTAACAAATTTCAGTAATAATAACATCCATAACAAAAATAATAGTAAAATGTATGATAATAGTTACTTATACTAACCGAGTCCTTTGATAGTTCCGGCGCTGTGCTAAGCAATTTACATCGGTGATAGATGCTGGGGCCGGACAGCAGATTGTGCGCATGTCCCGGCTCGAGACGACCCAGTGGGAGCACTTCTAACACAGAAATGAGCCAACGCTGGCCTCCCCCTCACCCCAGGAGCTGGTTGTTAAACATTTTCTGGCACACCACATGAAATGAATTATTTCATTTACTGAGCATAAGCAAGCCCGAGTACCTCTAACCATAACAATTCTCATTCACAGGTGAAAGACTGAGGCTCAAAGAGATCAGATAATTTCTGATATTTGACAGCTATAATGTAGCAAATGTAGAATCCAAACTAGGCAGTCTGATGCCAAAAATTAGTAGTTAACTACCAACCTCTAGTGTTTCCTACTGGTCCAAAATAGATGGCTAGAGAATACTCAGGTGTTATTGAGGACTGATTCTGGGTTGCAGAGAAAAAAATAGATGATTTTAGTCTTGTTTTTTTTCCTCCCCCCAACCTCTAATGGATGATAAAGCTCAACTGTGAAAGCATTTTCCTGTCTTGCTCCAATCCTGCTGTGACTTTTTGAGAAAGGTGATGGTTAAAAAAAAAAATCCATTCTTTATGAGTGGATCATGTGTACTAAGGGTATGACCATCTCAGCCCATGTGACGAAATGAGCCAACAACTCATTAAACTTATTCAATCCATTACGCTTGTTTCCTGCGGCCAAGAAGCTGAAATTCTGCAACTGGTAACTCAGTCAATAAGGGATGGTAGCAACTAATAAAAGGGAACTATTTCTGTTGATCATTCACAATGTGAAAACAAGGATATTTGATATGTCAATGCCAGATGTCGTAGAAACAGCGCTCAGCATTTCTGAGGAATTAGGAATGACCCACCTGTCACACGTGACCAGGAGGTGGTCCTGTTGTTTCTGGGAGAACTAGGACTTTGAAAATGAGTTTCATAATTACAAATGAGCATTCCTTTTGAAGTAATTTCCAGGAAAGCCATATAATTAAAATCATGTGACATTTTAAAAACATTTTACAGCTTCAAAAAGATTGTGAATCTATAGTCATGGGACTACAACTCTCAGAGAGGTGACAGCTCCTCAAGATCACACAGCCCTCCAGCGGCAGAAGAACTGAGGCTTTCTGACCTGAAGTCTAGTTTACTTTCTGCTCTATCAGTATCGCAGTGTGTCTCTGGATACAGGTGTATTATTTAAAGCACATAAAATGGACATTCAAACAGCAAAGCAATGCTCTTTAAGAAAGCAGGTGCACCTGTCCTTGATTGTTGTTTTCTTATTAAACTTCCATCCATTGACTTCACAAAGCAGTGAGAGGACAACTCTTTAGTAAAATATCCCCAAATGTATAATTTGGAATGGAACTTGGAGATCACTAATGCATCTCCCATCTAATATGTCTTAGAATATGTTTGAAAAATCTCACCAAGCTCTCACTAAATATTTCTGGAGATTAATTACTGTCTTTTTGGAAAATGGTGAGTCTAGAACTTTTTTCTCTTTTTTAAATTAAATCATAGCTGTGTACATTAATGCATTTTTTTCTTTTTTGTGAGACAGAGTCTCACTCTGTCCCCCGTGTAGAGTGCCATAGTATCATCATAACTCACAGCAGCCTCAAACTCCTGGGCTCAAATGATCCTCCTGTCTCAGTCTCCTGAGAAGCTGGGACCATAGGCATCCACCACAATGCCAGGCTAATTTTTCTCTGTTTTTAAAGATGGGGTCTCACTCTTCCTCATGCTGGTCTAGAACCCTGAACTCAAGGGATCTTACTGTCTCGGCCTCCTAGAGTGCTAAGATTACAGGAATAAGCCATCACACCCAGCCAAGGAATTATTTTATTACTTTGAGTCAAAAATTGATCCTCTTCTTCCTTGATTTAGAACTTCCATCTACAATTACACAAAAGTCTACTTAAGGGATATCAGGAAAAATGATAGATTGGTTGATTTCAACATTCACTCCAGCTCAAAAATTCCACAGATTTTGGAATTCCTTCATTTAATTCCCACTACAGATTTTTCTTAAATATACCTAAAATCCCTCTTCCTCAGAATGATCACATGCGATGGGCTCAATGTTCCTCACCAAGCTGCAAGTCTTTAGTTTGACACTTCATTGGCAATATTGTAAAGAGCCTTAAAATTCGTCTAGATGTGTTAAGCCAAACTCCACTCAGCATGTCTGCTCTTAGTGGGAAAAGTAGCAGCAAAAGTTACTTCAAACAGAGACTTATTACAGGCAAACCTGCTGGAGATGATTGTTTAATGATTGTATAATGGTTGTGGTGATTTATTGAATGAAGAGAGAATGGAAAACTGGTCAAACGCATAAAAGAAGTGGATGAGAGCTATTGAAAACTATGCTCTACGATGGGATCACTTGTTCTCTTCTTGCTACTACGCTTGAGTTCTCTGTGGATTCTGGTTATAAGACCTTAGTCGGAAGCATAACCAGCAAATATCTTTTTCCATTCTGAGGGTGATATTGCCTTTTTAGTGTCAGGGAGAATTACTTCCTCTTCAATTATTTAGAACAGTTTTATAAAGATTGGTATCAGTTTTTTTTTTGTATGTATAGTAGAATTTGGCTGATAATATGTCTGGTCCTGGGATATTTTTTGTTGTTTGTTTTTGGGAGATTTTTATTATTGATTTATCTTATTATTTGCTATTACTTGCTCAGGACTTATATTTATTTCTGGTTAAATCTTGAGAAGTTATATTTCCAGAATTCATGCATTTCCTCTTAGTTTCTAGTGCAGAACAGGATACATAGTGCTTGATAGTCTATTACTCTACACTTTGTTGAATTCAGGGAAGTTGTGTCTTTTTTTGTTTGTTTTTAAAGACTTGTGCCTATGTTTCAGATTTCAATGTTAATGTCAAAAATACATAGTATGATTTTACATAGGATTTGTACTATATTAGAACACTACAAACATCACTTGAGTATTAAGGAAAACATTAAATATTAAATAACTGAGAAATACAATGTGTAAACACTAATCTAACTGGGGGTTTGCTATTACAACATGTCCAATGAATTGATTTCAACAGTGCAAAAAGGATTAGGACATGAGTGTTTCCAGTTTACTTGGAATATGTGGATCTCATTTCAGGAATCTTGTAATAGAAACTGGTCCAGGATAACAGGAATGGATCCACTCTCCTGATTATTAATTTTATGCACTGTATTCTATGTTAATTTTTTTATTTATTAAATTGTAACTGTGTACATTGATGCATTTATGGGGTACAATATGCTGATTTGATATACAATGTGAAATGCTTACACTGAATTGATTAACACATCTATCACCTCACTTACTTATTTGTTGTGGTAAGATAATTATACTCTTTTCTTAATATTTTTGAAATGTACCATTGCATTATGCACATTAGGTGAGGTCTCACCAAATACCCTCCCTCCTCTCATCTCTCCCCTCCCTTCCCCTCTCCCTCCTTTTCTCTCCTACTTTTTGGACTATAGTTAGTTTTACCATTCATATGAATGTGCAGATGATTATATATTGATTTCACTGTAGTATTGAGTACATTGGATACTTCCCCCCCCATTATTGAAATACTTTACTGATACTTTCCCCCCCATTATTGAAATACTTTACTAAGAGGATTATGTTCCGGCTCCATCCAGGTAAACATAAAAGATGTGAAGTTTTCATCCTTTTTATGGCTACATAGTATTCCATGGTGTATATATACCACACTTTTTAACCCATTCATGGGTCAATGGGCACTTGGGCCATTTCCATGTCTTGGCAGTTATGAATTGGGCTGCAATAAACATTCTGGTGCAAATGTCTTTGTTGCAAAATGATTTTTGATCATCTAGGTATATACCTAGTAGAGGAATTACAGGATCAAACGGTAGAGTAAAGCAAACATACAACCTTCAGAATGGGAGAAGATTTTTTCAGGTTATGCTTCCAACAAAGGTCTGATAACTAGGATCCATAGATAATTCAAACTAATCAAAAAGAAAAGAACAAATAATCCCATTTCTATGTGGGCAAGAGACTTGAACAGAAACTTCTCTGAAGAAGACAGATGCATGGCCTACCAACACATGAAAAAAATGCTCATTATCTTTAATCACCACAGAAATGCAAATCAAAACCACTTTGAGATATCATCTAACTCTAGTGAGATTAGCCCACATCACAAAATTCCCAAACTACAGAAGTTGGTGTGGATGAGGAGAGAAGGGAACAATTCTACACTGCTGGTGGGAATGCAAGCTAATACATCCTTTTTGGAAAGAAGTTTGGAGAATAGTCAAGGAACTATTCTATGCTAATTTTTACTTGCAAACGGAGTACTGAGCCAACACTTTAAATTGTCACTCTTAAATGTCAACATCTTGGTGAAAACTGAGGGTTTGTTGGGGGATTCAGTGTAAGATTTGAGTTCATATGCAGCACCATTATCAACCTCCATGGACTTTATAGAGAGCAGGAATCCTCATACTGGCTGCAGATAGTAGTCCCAATAAGAATTTTTAGACTCTGTTAAGTGTTATACTATCTTCTACTCTTGGCTCTATCTATAGAGCTGATGTTTCTTGCTGAATCAGATTATTCTTCTAACTCTAGTAGGAACTCCTTCAACTCTTCAAGGAACTCTTATCTTCCTTGCAGCAAGTCCTGAGCATAAAGTTCATAAACATTAATGTCATAGCAGTTTGGAATGCTTGCATTTGTGTTCCTATCCCAGGTGGATGAGTTTATTTTTCACTTAATTATGAACTCCCCTGAAATAACTAGTTATGAATAGTTTTACTGACTGAATAATTTTGTCTCCTTTGAGATTTGTATGTGCCCATCATCAGTGTGAAAATTTCTTAAACTCCTGTGTGATTTAAAAAAAGGTTGACTTGCACAATTTACTATTAGGATGACTTTTTATTCCTATTGTTGACAAGGAAGTATGGCAGGCTCTGTGGACACAGAACTGAACAGATCAGGATCCTACTGGGGAAAATGAAATGCTATGACAAGCTGTAAAAGACACAACTATGTTACAGTTTTTATACAGTAGTCGCTTACTTATGCAATATTGAATGCAAACAGAGCTGAGTTCATTCGGAATAATCTAATGCCTCTTATGTTTTGGCATTTATTCTGAGATTCAAGGCAGCATTCATGATTTTCTGGTTATTTATGCTTATTTTAGATGACTTTATGAAAATGAGGCCACTTTTGTGATTCTCTTCTAAGTAACCAGGACAGATTGAAAGCACATAAATGGTATTTCAGGAATAAATTGTGACCCTGATGTACAACTCTCTATTCTGGGAGGCAACAGGAGGCAGAAATTCAAGCTCTTGTGTGACCCATCCCTTTATTATAAACATTGAAGAGTGTTTAGAGTATAAAAGAGATGAAGCAATAGATAACAAATACACATATTGTTCACTTACCTGTACTTTGATGGTTGTGACACAATTTTTCGAAGGGAGGAAATATTTGTTAGGAGAATGGAAGGCATTACATGTATAGTTAGAATTGGAAAATTTTAAGCAGAACCAGCAAGATGATACAATTAAATAATATGGACCACTAAGGCCTTTACTTGAAACAAGCCTCAGACTGGACACTGAGAAGATTCCATGCTTCAGTGGGTGAGTGTACACCATGGGAAAAAAACAGTATTAATTCAAGGAATAGCTAAAAATTATATTCCCTCACATTTAAGGTAATCTGTGAGTGTAAAGCCTAATAAAGTCAATTGAATCATGTAAATCAGGTAAATTTGTCTTTCTGTGTAGAGTGTACTTGCAACATGTCTTCAAGAAGCAAATTGTGGACACAGAACTGAACAAAGGTCAGGAACCTACTGAGGAAAATAGAATACTATGATGAGCTATAGAAGACCATGTTATAGTTTAAATTATTAGGAAGAACAGTTAGGATAGTGACAAAGAAATTAATGATGGACCCAGAAGAGAAAATATGTGATTATAGGCATTCAACAACAATAAAACTATATTAAAAAACTTATTCCAAAGTATAGTTGATTCTGTAGAGGTATTACAGCTCAGTAATACATGAGATAAATAGGAATTTCCAATTTTTTTCTGATACTGGTTTGGGAATGCCTTTGGAAATGTGTGAACATGACAGAGTAAAAAATTTGTTGGATCTGAGAGAGTAGAGCTTTTTTAAAATTTAAATTCTTTTTAATTTTTAAATTAAACATTTTACTTTTTTTTAGAAGAGAAAACATACATTTTGTAGGGCAGTTGAAATCAATGGTATTGAAACTCCAAGATATAAACAGAAGTAGCAACTTCCCCTTCCACAATTTGATTAATGAATCATAATTTTGGGGTCTGAGGCTTAGAGCTGTGAAATCACAGGCACTTATTGAAAAATGACTCTTTATTTCTTCCTTCAAAGAATTTTTTCAGAGCCCCCTTTATGTCTTTATTCCTCAGACTGTAGATGAAGGGGTTCAGCATGGGGGTGGCCACCGTGTACATCACTGAGGCTGTTGCACTGGAGGGTGAGTTGTGCGTAGCAGCAGAACTGAGGTATACTCCTAAAATTGTGCAATAAAATAAGGATACAACTGAGAGGTGAGATGAGCAGGTAGAAAATGCTTTATACTTCCCCTGAGCTGAGGAGATTGCACGTATAGAGGAAACTATCTTAGAGTAAGAATAAAGGATCCCGACCAGGGAACCACCACCCAGCAGTATAGCTGAAAAATACATCACCATGTCAATAAAAAAGGTGTCAGAACAGGCAAGGTGGATTATGTTATTAAGTTCACAGAAAAAGTGAGGGATTTCCAACTCTGTACAGAAGGTCAGCTGTGACACCATTAAACTTTGTAACAAGGCATTCAGGGCACTCATGATCCAGGATGCCAAAACCAGCAGTGCACAGAGCCTGGAGTTCATGATGACTGTGTAGTGCAGGGGGTGACAGATGGCCACAAACCGGTCATAGGCCATCACCGTCAGGAGGAAGCTGTCCAACCCTACATAGAGTATGAAAAAGTACATCTGGGTGACACAGCCTGCATAGGATATGACTTTGCTCTGTGTCTGCATATTCATCAGCATCTTTGGGACAGTGGTAGAGACAAAACAGATGTCCACAAAGGACAGGTTGGAGAGGAAGAAGTACATGGGGGTGTGGAGGTGGGAGTCTGAGGCTGTGGCCAAAATGATGGGTAGGTTTACAAGCACAGTGACCAGGTACATGATCAGGAACACCCCAAATAGGATGGGCTGCAATTCTGGTTCCGCTGAGAATCCCAGAAGAAGAAATTCTGAAATCCGTGTATCATTTCTGGTTCCATCCAGTTGTTGTGACTATTGAGAGAGAGAGAGAGAGACAGCAAGAGAGAGAACAAGATACATACATGCATTACTAATTTGTCAGAACTGTAATCATTTATAATCCACAGTCAAGAAGTTAATTTCCTTTCTAAAAAATTTAGGTTGGTAGAGAAAATTATATGACTTATTCCTATGCAACATAATCTTTTAAAGTATATATACATAGTGGAACAACTAAATCTAGTTAACATTTGCATTATTTCACTTGGTCATTATTTCTCTGGTGAGATCATGCAACATATACTACCTCAGCATTTTTCAAGAACACAATATATTGCCATTAATTGGAGTCACTGTGCTGTACAATAGATCCCTTGGGCCTATTTCTCTTATCTACTAATTTGGTATCATTGAGCTAACATTTTCCTACCGCCCTTGTCCACCCTAAATGCTCTGGCCTCTAGTAATCCTTTTTCTACCAGATGTTAATTTCCATATTCTGTGTGTGAATCTGGTCTCCATTAGGGGATTCTCCTGTCATCTCTCATTAGGAATTGAATTGTCACCCTCAGCCTTTCCCCAGAGGCATTTCTTCTTTGAAGTTTAAAGAAGAAAATCTTTCATGCATTTGGGACTATAAATTGAATTTCAACATGTTCCAGGTGCTTTCTAGAGTAGACAGTAAGTCAGCGATGCTATGAAACAAAAGGCCCTATAATCTAATGACTGAGAAAGTATACAAATGAAAGAAAACGTCATATGCTAAGTCTGATGATGAATCCCATGAAGAGAAAGAGTAAAGCAAGAGGAGAGTCCTGATTGGGTGTTATTTTTTAATGGGCACTTGGTCAGGCAGGATCAGCAGACAAGGTGACAATTGATCAGAGACCACACTGAAGACACTGAAGGGGATTTGCAAGGATTTTGCAAATCTGTGTTCAAGGAAGGAGGAAGAATCAATGCAAGACCTGAGGAAAGTGCTTCTTTCAAATGCTCAAGGCCAACAAGAACAGCAGTGTGGCAAGGGAATGAGAAAGAGGCAAGTGGTTAGAGATGGTGTCAGAGGATGGTGAGGAATGAGATGCCCTTATAGTTTCTGAAACTAAAAGACACAAGGAGCCTTTTTTTCTGATGTTGTCACATTTGCACTTTGTTAAAGCAGTTGCAAAGATGTCTCACGAACTGAAATGGACCCGTATTTCTTTCCCTCTATTGTCTTGAGTTTTGGAATTCATCTTATGACTTACATTTTGGAATACAGAGCTTTGGTGCCCTTTCTCTGAAAACTCCTCTCCCCTTAAGGTATGTGTAACAAGTACACACACGCATACACATGCACCCTGAATGTATACACACATGGGACCTTCATTTATGGGAGCTGAATTTCTCTATTCACCTCAGTCACAGTATTAGAAAGGAATGGATATCAGACAAGTGGTCAATACCAGATTATCTTTCCTCAAGGGAATACAGAAATGATATTCCAAACTTAGAAATTCTGGTTTGGAAATCTCCCATGTTTATGTATCCTTGAGGCTCCATTTTGGTATCACCATTTTCTGACTTGTTTTTATAGGAATATATTAAAAAAAAACCCTGCTCAGCATGGAGAGAGAAAAAAAGAGAGGAATTAACTGGACTTGGGGAAGAGATCTAATAAGAAGAGATCTAATAAGCTCAAATAGTCCTTTCATTAATTTTGCAAACATTTCAACTCCTGTTATGTTCCTTTGCAAAACTAATAAAAGTTAAAGATAAATTTACCAAATGTCAAATGTAATTATTTCTTTTCTATATCAATGTACTTTCAGATAGATAACTCCAACAAAGAAAGTGAGCGAATGAAATAAACTAATGATTAAAAAAGGTAATATACAAATGGCCACACCATATGGCTTCTTTAAACACATAAAACAATAGAAAACTTGTTTTTCTTGTATTTATTCTATATTTATTTGACCAATTGGTTTTAATGTGGTTTGATAGCAGATGAGACGTTTTTCTCTTTTTTGGAGGTGGTGGTACCATCTTTTCTTTGTTTTTTCCTAAGCTTTGGGTTTTGATCTCTTTTTGAGAAGGCCAATGACCACACACTAGTTCAGGTTCTGGTCTTATCTAACATGCAAAGAACTCCCCGGATTGTATTCTATACGATACTGCACACACCATGAAATTTCTATCCTTTTGCGATGAAGACAATTCTGCATATGATTTATCCCTGAGGGATTACATCATACACACATTCATTTCCTTACACTGTGTCTTACTGTCACAATTCAAGATCTGAATGAGTAGACACTTGTTTTTCTTAATCTTTGAATTTTAACAAAGGTAAATGAATATATGTGCATTATATAAGAACAAATTAACCGAAGGGGAAGTTAGGAAGAAACAAGAAAGTTGGGGGAACAAAGCCATATTAAAATGTAATGATTTCCTTTTTTTAATTTATTAAAACATAGTTGTGTACATTAACACTGTCATGGGGTACAGTGTGCCATTTTTATATACAATTTGAAATATTTTCATCAAACTAGTTAACATAGCCTTCATGTATTCAACAAAATGAATGTAGCATACAAAACTAACAAGACATAAAATAAGAATTTAATGATGTCAAAATGGACAAAGCATTTACTTGCCAAAACTTAGACACAGAACTATGTAATATATAATGTTCCCGGAATGTTCTGGCACATAGAAGATACTTATCAATTTTTTGACTGAATCAGGAAACAAGTGTCAGTATATATGGACATTTAATATGACAAAGTTGCATTTCATTGTGTTTGGAAAAGGCTGGCTTTTTGAGTAAAACCTGGCCTCACTGGCTGTTTACCTGGAACACTATACAGTATGTCTCCTGTCTCACGCTTACAACAAATTAGCAGGTTTAGAGACATCAGTGTGAGGCATGTCAGACAACATCCACAAAATTACACATAAAAATCTACTTGTAGGCAAACTAACTTAACTAAAGCAAGTAAGGAAATAAGAAGATGGACACAGACTTACCTAAATAAAATTTCAAAATTTTAATGACCAAAATATAAAAGCAATAATCTGTAAAAATTATTTGAAATGGTGATGACTATAAAAATGAACATGTGATAATAAGCAAATCAAGGGTGATCACATATATGAATCTTTGCTCAAACCAGGTAATAGTTGAAGACAAAAAGAAAGCTCTTTCAAACCCATCAGCCTGGGAACAGGTAAAGAGCTGCCACACTGAGTGTGGATGGAATGTTTCAACAGGTAGCAAATGGGTACACTCTACTTTTGCAGGCAGAAATTTGAAGTGTTACAAGATCTTGGAAAAACATCTA
The DNA here is from genome assembly GCA_963574575.1 of Galagoides demidoff. Taxonomy (NCBI): domain Eukaryota; kingdom Metazoa; phylum Chordata; class Mammalia; order Primates; family Galagidae; genus Galagoides; species Galagoides demidoff. The sequence continues at coordinate 15,593 of CAUYQV010086905.1, read as the reverse complement.
GATACTAGATATAAATATTAAACATACAGATATTCCTTAAATCTAAGTTTCTCAATCCTAGCACTCCTGAAATTCTGGAAGGATCTTTTATTGTGATGGGTCACAGCACATTTAATTATGTTATCAGCATTCCTGTTGTCTACCGACCCCTCTCCAGGGCGAAAGCCAAACATGTCATTGTTCAACGTTCCTCAGCAGACAAAATCAACCATGGTGAGAAATACCTATTTAGATAAAAATCCAAAAATATTTCTGTGGCACTTATATATTAGAAAAAGAAAGAGGAGAACAAGCTAAAAACTACTACACTAAAATATAAAGAGAATTTGTCATATGAATAGGATACTACACATGCCTTTGTGTAAAACTGTGTGAATTTATAGGTGTGCATCATATAGAAAGGGAAGGTTTGAAAGGAATGAAGATCTTTTTGAGTAAAGTATATAAGTGACGATGGACTTAAGTAATGTATAGTGATTTTCAAAGAAGTCTGTGAAACAACATAGAGTAGAATTATGCAAAAATGTTTTATAAAGATATGATAGTGACAATTTAATCATATCAAATGCCTCACTAATTCAAGATTAAATAATCCAAGTCGTAGAAGTTAAAGAATGCAACAGGAACGATGAATGGTAGGATCACACCTATGGTGCAAGGGTACCTGTCAGATCTATTAGCATAGAGTATAAATGTCTTAACACAATAATCACATAAACAAGATGAGGTATATATTAACCAGTGTGATGTAAGCACTCCTAATTCCATATGAAATCAGCACATTGTACCCCATAAACGCATTAATGTATACACAATCTATGTGTTTATGATTTAATAAAAAAAAGAATGCAACAGGAAGTCTTTATAATTGTGAGGAATATGTAGTATCTAAGGTGATAATTTTATATAAAGATATAAGCATTCATATAGATTTGTGAAAGGTAAGGATGATCTTAGTCAACTGATAAGGAATGATTTAGTAATGATGGCGAAGGCCAGGCACAGTGGCTCATGCCTATAATCCTAGCACCCTGGGAGGCTGAGGCAGGTGGATTGCCTGAGCTCATGGGTTTGAGACCAGCCTGAGCCAGAGCAAGACCTTGTCTCTAAAAGTAGCCAGGTGCTGTGGTGGGTGCCTGTAGTCCCGGCTACTGGGGAGGCTGAGGCAAGAGAATCACTTGAGTCCCAGAGTTTGAGGTTGCTGTGAGCTATGATGCCATGGCACTCAACCCTAGGGCAACTGAGTCAGACTCTGTCTCCAAAAAATGAAAAATAAAAAAAATAGAAATGATGGCCAAAGGTCATGAAACTAATGGAAATAGACTGAATACAGAAAGCCAAAAGGCACATTAAGGAATCAGAGCAGTATGGAAAGGAGTTGGAAATGAATAGATAAAAAGCAATTTATTTAGCCAAGTGATGAAAAACAACTTTCTACATTTATTATAAAGCCTTGTGGATAACACGATATAATAAATAGATGATTTGGCTACATGGAATTGATAAATTTTCACATATTCCCCTTAAACACATTGATACTTACATAAAATAACTAAATGATAAACGCAAAATTGGTGAAGACTCCAGTTCCTATGTTTTAAAAAATGGAATCTAAAACAGGAATAAAACACTCTAAGCCATCCATTAAAAAAGGAAAGAACAAACACAGTGTGCAATAGAGTAGTAAGTGTGTAACAAACACATAAACTTAGCCTCACAAATAAGGAAATAATTGCATAGTAAAGGTCATCAGCATATCATTTTTCACCTATTCAATTCATTTTTAATTTCATTTGAACAGTTAGCATGAGAAAAGATACTGAAAAATGTGTGCCTCATGAATGGCTGTTGTGAGGTAGCAATTTGGAAATAATTCATTGGTTTGTATCTTTCTCATCAATATGGAAACCTCGTCAAATATGCCCCTGTTTAAAAATAAAAAAGACATGCCCTGACTTCAGTTTATAACCCTCCACAGATAATCCTCTGTATTTCTTTTCTACTTAATTGCAAAGATTCTTGGGCAAATGTATCAGTTTTACTGGGAGCACTTTAAAAATGCCCATTTCCTCCACTAATTAGGCTTCTGTTATCATTACTCAATGGCCAACACTCATACAAATGTGATGAGTTCAACCTCCACTTCTCTCACAGCATCATACATAGTGATATGAATCAATCAATTAATCAAACAAGCCAGCAAACAACCATAATCTGTCTGCTCTAGGCAGGTTAGATTGGCTCTCAGGTGACCTCACATACATGTTCACAGCTTCTATTCTCTCTGACCCTTTCCTATGGTACCTACTCAGCTCTTGGACTCACCATGATTGATGTTCTGAAAGTAAAATCTCCATGTGTGAGAATTGCTCCCTGGATGGTAGATATTGGAGACTGAAGCTGTGTCCCCCATAAAAAACAATAATAGGAGAAGGCAAAGCTTAGCACTAGAACAAGATTTAGGATTTAAAAAAAACAACTATGTCCTATCCATCCCAAGGCTGTGTATGCTGAGGGACAACCAACAGCAGAGAAGATATTTACAGCTTTGAATACCTACTGCTTAGGCACATTTTCTTCTTGTTACTGCAACTCTGACCACATCATTTCCCTGTGGGCCATTGCTCTACAGTGAAGGAAAATTTCCCCCTGTATTCTCTGTTCCCAAGACACCATATTAAACATGTGGTGAATTCAGTCTTTATTAATCCTTCTCTATGGACTTCCCTGCCTTTCTGAGATCTCACCTCATAACAGTTTCTTACAACCCTGAGTTAAAGTTTTCCCCAAAGTCTAAACTAAGACTGAGGACCTTGTTTTGACTAAGTCCTTTGACTCTTCAAAGCATTGGCCTGTGATGGGAACATAGTTCTTGAAACATGGATCTCCATAAGAGTGTTATTCCCTTCTTCACAAAGAGGTGAATTGTGTTCTTGTTATAGAAAACCATGGGTATCCCATCACTTGGCTTCATGATGTTTTCACCAAAATAATAGAAATTTCCTGTTTATGATATAGGTGAAGAGCTGTCATTTAACTTTTCATTTAAAAACATTAGATTATAAGGGATACATTTCTATATTTGTTATGCAAATTGTGCTGAAATTAACATCTTATACAATTTAATTTTTCAAAAATAATCTAAGTTGACAGATAATTTATGTTTTTATCATGTACAATGTGAATTTTTGAAGTATGTGTATATATATACACACACATTATAGAATGGTTAAATGTAGCTAATTAAAAAATGCATTACCAATAATGTATTTTTGGTGTTGCTTCAATTGCCCAGAGGGATCCTCCTCATAAAATATTCTCCCAGGCCAATTTCTTCAAGTGTTTTCCTTGCATTCTCTTGTAGTATTTTTATCGTTTCATGTCTTTTTTAAAGTTTTTATTTTATTAAATCAAATACACATAGATCATGAATATATTCATGCATATGTGGGGTACAATGTGCTGATTTTTTTTTATACAAATAGTTTCATGTCTTAAGTTTAAATCTTTTGTCCAGTGAGAAACTGAAAGAATCCCAAGTGCCCATTGACCCACGAATGGATTAATAAATAGTGGTATATGTACACCATGGAATATTATGCAGTCTTAAAAAAGAAAATTTACCTCTTTTATGTTTACATGGATGGAGCTGGAATATATTCTTCCTAGTAAAGTATGTCAAGAATGGAAGAAAAAGTATCCAATGTACTCATCTCTACTATAAACCAATATATAATCACCTATATCTCTATATGAAAGCTATAACCCAACTATAGCTCAAGATAAAGGGGAAAGAGGAGGGGGAGGGACGGAGAGGGGAGAGGATGAGTGGAGTGAGAGCAATTGGTCGGACCCTACCTATGGGGCATTTTACAAGGGTACATGTCAAATCTACGAAGTATAGAACATAAATGTCTTAACATAGTAAAGAAAGTGCAGTGAAGACTAAAAAAAAAAAAGCATTATCTCACCATTTAACATCCACTGTCTTAAGATTGTTCAATAATAGCATATATCGTCAAAAAATATAAAGGTGCCACCTATAAGCCAGGAAGCAGGCCCTTACCAGACATCACATCTGCCTTGATCCTGGACTTGCCAGTCTCCAGAACTGTGACAATTAAACTTCTGTGTTTATAAGCCAAAAAAAAGATAAATAAAATATAGCCACTATGTGGTACAATATCTCCTGAATTTATCCCTCCTAACTGCAATTTTATATCTTTAAAAAATTTCAGATTAATTTGATGGCACACATGATTAGGTTACATTGATTGTGTTTGTTAGGTGAAGTCCAAGTTGTAGTTGTGTCCCTCATCCAGGAGCTGTGCCTTATACCCCTACATTGTGCCTATTAGCTGAGAGCACAGCGATCCCCTCCCTGATTCCCATTCCTCTGTCTTTCCTTTTCCCCACTTGAGTTTAATTGTGTTTTTCCTCTTGTGTGGGCATGTATTTATTTGACTGCTGGTTTCATATTAGAATTGAATACATTGGATTCTTCTTTTCCATTCTTGTGATACTTTACTAAGAAAAATGTGTTTCATCCAGGTTATTACAAGACATGTAAAGTCTCCATTTTTAAATGGCTGAATAGTATTTCATGGTGCACATATACTACAACTTATTAATCCATTCATGTGTTGATGGACATTTAGATTGTTTCCAGATCTTGGTGTCCGTGAATTGAGCTGTGATAAACATTCTGGTGCATACATCCTTATGGTAAATGATTTTTTTTTTTCTTCTGGGTAGATAACTAGTAACCGGATTGTGGGATCAAATGGAACATCTATTTTTAGTTCTTTGAGCAGTCTCCATACTTCTTGATAGATACTGTATTACTTTGCAGTCCCACCAACAGTGTAAAAGTGTTCCCTTTTCCCCCATGCTCTTGCCAATTTCTGCAGTTTTGGGACTTTGTGATGTGGGCTATTCTCACTGGGGTTAGGTGATACCTCAAGGTAGTTGGATTTGCATTTCTCTGATGATTAGGAACAATGAATATTCTTCCATGTGTTTGTTGGCCATTCTTCTGTCTTCTTGGGAGAAGGTTCTGTTCACATTTCTTGCCTAGTGATAAATGGGATTGTTTGCTCTTTTTGTTGTTGTTGATTTATTTGAGTTCTTTCTAGATTCTGGCTATCAACCCTTTGTATGATTCATAACACGAAAATATCTTTTCTCATTCTGAAGGCGGTATGTTTGCTTTACTTGTATCCTTAGCTGTGCAGAAGCTTTTCAGTTTAAGTACCGTTTTTTAAATTTTCTGTTTTGATTGCCAGTGGAGTCTTCTAAAATAAAATCTTTCAAAAGAAAAAAAAATAAATAAATAAAATAAAATCTTTCCCAAGCCAATATCATCAAGAATTTTCCCCACACTTTCCCCCAGGATTTTTATAGTTTCTTAGATTTAAATTTTTTATCTATTGTAAGTCAGATCTTGTAAGTGGTGAGAGGTGTATGTCCAGTTTCAGTTTCCCTTTTATCCAGTTCATCCAGCACTATTTGTTGAAGAACTAAAAGGATTCTTTCTCCCAGTGGATGCTTTTGTCTGGTTTATTGAAGATCAGATGGCCATAAGAGATTGGTTTCATATCTAGGTTTGCTATTCTGTTCCATAGATCTATGTCTCTATTTTCATGCCAATACCATGCTGTTTTTTATGATTGTAGACTTGTAGTATAACCTGAAGTTTGGCAGAGTGATGCCCCCACCTTTGTTTTTATTACTAAGAATTGTCTTGCCTATACAGAGTTTTTTTCCAGTTCCATAGAAAATGAAGAACTATTGTTTTCCAGTTCTTCAAAGTATGATTTTTGTATGTTAATGGGGATTGCGTTAAATCTGTAGATTGTTTTGTGCAGTATAGTCATTTTAACAATGTTGATTGTTTCAGCCAAGAGCATGGTATGTACTTCCATTTGTTATGCCTTCTGCTATTTATTTTCTTAGGGTTTCATAATTCTATCAATAGAGATACTTCACCTCCTTTGTTAGATATATTCCCAGATATTTCATTTTCTTTGAAGCTACTGTGAAGGGTACTGTGGTAGCTGCCTCATGATCCCTTGGGGAGATTTATCCGTTCTTATTTTTCATGTTGCCAGAAATGTTTTGTTGGTTCCTCCTCACACGTGTTTTCTTCTTGTTCACTTCCTTCCTCTATGTTCTCCTTTTGCTTCCTCCGTTGTCTTAATTTCCCTTATCTCTGTGCTTGGGTGTCAGAGTGGCCTTTCAATAAAGGGACAAAAGGAAGAGGAGAGCAAGAAAGGAGAAAGGAAACAAGAAAAAATGAAAAATAAATAAAAAATTTAAATGGGAAATAAAAAAGACAGAAAGAGAACAATAGGAATAATAGTGGTATTGAGCAGGGTGCAGTGACCAACACCAGCAATCCCAGGACTCTGGGGAGCCATAGCGAGTGGGTCCTCTGATGACAGGAGCTCCTTACCAACCTGAGCAAGCGCGAGATCCTGCCTCTGCCAAGTACAGAAAAAAAATCAACCTGTGTCATGGCAGGGACCTGCCAATATGGTCCCTTGGAGGTGAAAGCTAAAGGGATGGACTAGTCCAGGGATTCAGGGCTTTCATAAGCTAGGCCAATGCTGTGGTGCCACAGCCCAGGCTCACAGCAGGGGTCTGTCCAAGAGATAAAATAGAACAAAGTGGATCCAAAATGAAAAGGATATCTTTTTTTAAACTGATTGTTGGGGATTCATTGAGGGTACAAGAAACCAGGTTTCACGAATTGCACTTGTTAGGTAAAGTCCCTCTTACAATCGTGTCTTGGCCCCAAAAGGTGTATTGCTGATTGAACAATTTATGAAGAAAAGACTAAAAAAATAAAAAAAGGTCACAAAAGGAAAGAAAGAAAAAAAGTAAAAGAGAAAAAAGAAGAAAAACTTGTAAACAAAGATGAAAACCTTAACAGTAAAAGGCAAAAGTATTAATATATTAATATATTATAATATATAAATAAATATATATTATATATAATTAATATATACCACATATTATATTATTATATAATAATTAATATATAATAAATATATGTTACTATATTAATAATTTTAATATTAAATATTAATACTTTTGCCTTTTAATATTGATGTACAATATTAATCTTTAATATTAATATGATATATTAAGTTGATATATATATATATATATAGACTGGACACGGGGTGGGGGCTCTGGGGTTAGGAAAAGAAAAAATAAGCCCACTTTTCTGAAGGGGGGTCAGAGGTTACTAGCTAGTTGCCATGCAGACCTGGTCTTGTTTTAATGATGTATTTGATTTCAATCTGGGACAGGTTGCTACATTAACATTCAATCCCCATAGAGTTAGGGGCCTGAAGCTCACACCAGACTTTAGACAGACAAGTCTAGATTCTCCAAACAGTTCCCTGAGGCCACCAAGGGGTCTGTGTGGTTGGCAGGATCTGTCCAACTCGCCCATGTATCCTCCAGAGTTAGCTCGATGGTGTCTGCTTATGTCCAACAGGCAGAGTCAAAGCCAGTCATGCTTTGGGACCCTGGGGTCTGTTCCTCCCCTGTGGCTCTTCCACAATGGTGTCACCCTGGCTTTCAGCTTTGAACCAAGCAATTTCTTGGTCCAAACCTGCCTATCTGGCCTCATTCAAGTTTGCTTGTGGGCTTAGGCCCCCTGAATATAGCTCCAATGAGCTCCCAAGTTCAAAAAGCTGTAGAATGCCTTCTGTCTAAAGGACTGATTTCTGTGCACCCTGGAGACTGGCAGGATCTTAGCTCTTGCTCGTTTCTCTCTACTACCCTGACCCTGAGGGTCCTCCCCTCCCAGAGTTCAGTTCCATCCCCAGCTGCCATTGTTGGGTGCCGGGGAAGAGTGGGGAAGGCTCTCCTGCAGGCTTGATCCCTCAGGGATTTTTGTCCCTGAGTCATCAGACTCTTTCACACCTTTCTGTGTAGGTTTTCCTTGTTACTGACATCCTTGGGTCCTACAGTCCCTTTCTGTCTCACTGTGCATTGGCAGTGATATTCTGGATGGTATAATCCAGTAAGAGGCAGCTGAAGTCCCCTCACCCCAGCAGCTGGCAATGAGATGCCTCTTGTCTGCCATCTTGGACTCAGTTCTGCAATTTTGTATCTTTGGGCAAACATTCTCCATTCATTTTTACTCAGATTAACATCATTCTGTTTTATAGTCCTATGAGATCAACTTTTTTAGATTCCATATGAATGAGATCATATGATATTTATCTTTCTGTAATTAACACATTTTTACATAATATAATGTACTTTATGTTCATCCAAGTTGCTATAAATCACAGGGTTTCCTTCCTGTTTACAGATGAATAAACAAGATAATGTACTATAGTGTATATATACCACATTTAAAAATTCATTCATCCATTTATGAACACTTAGATGCATTTCATATTTTGGCTATAGTGACTAGTACTGCAATAAACATGAGATTGCAGTTATCTCTTTTCACATAATATTTTCATTTCCTTTTGATAAATATTCAGTAGTGTAAGTGCTGAATCATGTGACAGTTGTATTTTTCATTTTCTTTCTTTCTTTTTTTTTTTTTTTTTTTTGAGATAGAGTCTCGCTTTGTCACCCTCTGTAGACTGCCATGGTGTGATAGCTCACATCAACTTCAAAATCTTGGGCTCAAGTGATCCTCTTGCCTCAGCCTCCTGAAGAGCTAAGACTACAGGTGTACTCCACAATATCCGGATTTTTTGTTTTTTAGAAATGGGGTGTTACTTTTGCTCAGGCTGGTCTCAAACTTGTGAGCTCAAGCAATCCACCCACCTCAGCCTTCCAGAGTGCTAGGATTACAGGTATAAGCCACCACCCCCAACCTGTATTTTTAATTTTCTGAGGAAACTACATACTATTTTCCACAGTACTTCAGTGATACCCTAACTAAATTGTACAGAACTGAGGGCAATAAAAATAATCCACTAATTTGTATGTTGGGCCTTTGTTTTGGTATTTGAAGACTGCATTTGCAATTAGCCTGTTATTTTAATTTATTTTAGAAAATCATATTTAAAAGTTACTATATTGAGATTCCTGTCCAATTGAAAGGACATGCATATTTATGCTGGAAATTTTATGATCTTGAATCAGGTGACTGGACAGGAATTCAAACTCTCTTGAGAGGGATTCTTTGATTATAGACTGAAAAGATTTCTTAGCATAATGGAGCAATATCATAGATGGAATTGATACTCTTTATCCATCACCACCATCCATTTAGTAATTATGGAAATGTTTAGAAGACAGGGGGATACTTCATTTAGAGGACTGGAAGAAGTCCTATATTTCCTCAGCAGTGAATGTTACAAGCTGAAGCAGGAAGATAATTCAATAACAAAACAAAGCAAGTTAACTCACTCTTCACTGCAATGGATGATCCCCCATGTGTGAGCACCAACTTTCTATACTTTAACAAGTAGATATATAAAATGAAAAGAAGTATTTTATCTAGCCACATTTATGTAATTTGAAATTTGATCTATTATATGTAAATATAATGTTATGTTATAATATCTCTGACTCAAAGACCAAGTTGAGACAAATTATTAATCAAATTTGCCTTTCCATGTAGACTGCACTTGCAGACTTGTAGATGAGAACAGTTTTGTCAGTGACTAATTTGGCCCTGTGGACGCCAAACTGAATGGGAAACAGGATATTAAAGATGAAAATAAAACCAAATGACAAGTGATAAGACAAACCAGTCTGTTAAACTCTACATCATCAGGAACAACAGCTTAAGAAGGGATATACAAGGTAATGAGGGACACAATATTGAAACACTGTGATCTTATATGTTTCTTAACTATAGCATTATATAAATGACTGTACTTGTCAAGTGAAGTATTTTGTCATCCTTAGGAGGAGAGCACACAATTTTTTAATAGAATCCAATAAAATTTACTCAGCTTGTGTCATTTGAGAAGGAGTTATACTTAAGAAGTTCATGTTGCTCCATGAAGTGGTTAGAGATTAGCTAATACTGTTAGTGGGGTGTTAAATTCACTTACTATTATTGTATTGTTTCCATCACCTTTCCTAGGTCTAGTATTCATTTAATGTACCTTGGTTTTGGAGCATATATATTTAAGATTGTCATATCTTCTTCTTAATTGATCTTTTTATCATTCTGTAGTGACCTTCTTTGTCTTTTTGATTATTATTGATTTAAAGTCTATCTTATCTGATAGCAATATAGGTATTCCTACTTTCATTTTGTTTCTGTTTGCACACAAAATAGCTTTTCTTCTCCTCTTTACTTAAATGGTAATGTTTTTACCAAGTAGGTGAGTTCTTTAAAGCATCATATGGATCCTGTCTTATTAACCATTCTGCCAACATATTCTGTACATATTTTAATTGGAGCATTTCATCCATTCACATTCAAGGTTAATAGTGATGTGGGAGGTTTTGTTGCTATCATAATGTGAATTGTTACCTAGTTGCTTTGTAGTTTCAATTGTGTACTTGATTCATAAGACCTTGAGTTATATACTTTCATTTGTCTTCATGATGGTGAGATTCAACCACTTTTTTTTGTTTTTGGCTTGAATTTCATTTATTTATTTATTTATTATTTATTGTTATTGTTGGGGATTCATTCAGGGTACACAGAACCAGTTTACATTGATTACTTTTGTTAGGTAAAGACCCTCTTATAATTGTGTCCCGCCCTCCCAAAGGTGTGCCACACCCCTTGTCCCCCAACCCCCTCCATCCTTCCCCTTCTTAGTTCTCCCCATTCCCCACTCGGAGGAGATTCAACCTTTTACTTCATGTTTAGAATTTCTTTGAGAGCAGATCTTACTAAAAGCCTGTTTCCTAGGCTACACGCTGAGGACCGGCTCCTTGTTCTTCTGCCTAGGGGAAAGTCCCGGGACCTCCGGCAGAGAGTGCTGCGCGCATGTGCACGCAGACATCCCTCGGTTTCTCACTCTTTAAGACCCGCCAAGAAGCAAATCTCGAATCTCGCCAAACCACATGGTGGGGAGGCATCGTTGGTCAACTCCTCTAGTTACACAGGCAGTGTGTGTCTTAGCGCGCCAACCACATGGGGGCCATTCTCAGCGTGGCTGCTAATAAAAAAAAATTAAAAATATGTAAAAAAAATAAAAAAAATTAGAAAAAGAAAAATAAAAAAAAGAATGTCTTTGAGAATTTCTTATAGGGCCTGTCTAGGGGTGGCAAATTCCCTGAACATTTTTCTAAGAAGGACTTTGTTTCTCTTTCCTTTATAAAGCTGAGTTTAGTAGGATAACAAATTCTTGACTAATAGTTTTTTATTTAAGAAAACTGAAAGTGGGACTCCAATCTCCTCTAGCTCACAAGGTTTCTGCTGAGAAGTCCACTGTTAGTCCAATGGGATTTCCTTATAGGGAATAGATATTTCCTTCTTGTTGCTTTTAGAATTTTTCCCTTTCACATTGACATTAGATAGTCTGATGACTATATCTCTTAGTGAAGTTTGTTGTGCAATGAATATGAATATATATTATATATATATATATTATTTCACACACACATATGTATATGATATTCTCTGAGCTGTGGGTATCTGGTCATCTAAATCTCTAGCCAGAGCAGGAAAGTTTTCCTCAATTATTCCCTCAAATATGTTTTCAAACTTCTTAATTTGTTCTTCTCTTAGAGGAGTACCTAGGAGTCATAGGTTTGGACGCTTTACATAATGCCGTATATCTTAAAAGCTTTGCTCATTTCTCAAAAATTTTTTTCTGACAGGTTTCATTCAAAAGACCTGTCTAAACAGAGAGTCCAAAAAGACCTGTCTCTAAGGTCGGAAATTCTTTTTGCTTAGTCTAGGCTATTTAAACAATAGCTTAGAATACTTAAACAGTATCCAAACTGTATCTTGTAATTTCTTCAATGAAGTTTTCACTTCCAGAATTTCTGTTTGTTTTTTTCTTTTTAACGACATTTATCTCTTTAGTAATTTTCTCATTCATATTCTGATTTTTTCTGGTTTCTTTATGTTCTTTTTTTTAATTTAAGATTAATATGAAGGTACAAACAATTAGGTTACAATGTTTGCGTTTGTTAGGCAAGGTCCCTATTGTAGTTGTGTCCCACCCCCAGGAGGTGCGCTATATACCCTTACAGTACGCCCTTTATGTGGAAGCACACCAATCCCCTTCTTCCTCCCCTCCTCGTCTCTTTTCCCCCTCCTCATTCTGTGGGACCCGGATTGTGGATGTCTCGAGAACCTTATTTCATTCCCCAGTGCTGTGTGGACAGACAGGTCAGCAGGCTTTACATTGGTTTCTGCAGTTCCAACTTTCAGCCTATAGATGGCGCTCACAGGTAAATGTTGGCAGAAGCCAATGAGTATGTGCTTGATCTTTGTTAATCAGAAGAGGAGGTGCTTTCTGCTTACTTAGATGGTGAGCTATTCCATGGAATGCCCAGGTGGTGGGCTAGGTTTGTTGGAGAGGCGAGAAGTTCTCTCTCTGATGCAGCGAAAGGGCGAGCGAGAGACACCTGGTGTTCCATATCCCGCTATGGATCTGCTTCCAGTCACTTCTTTGTTGAATCCCAGTGCTTTCACTTAGTGTTTTTGAGGTGGGAATATCTAGTTATTATTTTCATTCCTTTCTGTGGAAGAGGTGCACACTAGCTGCATCTAGTCAGCCATCTAAGCCCCTTTTCTAGTAATAATACAGAAGAATTTTATAACTGAAAACAATTATGGAGGGTGATAACAGAATAGGACTGACTGGGAGATTTGACCACACAAAATGCATAAACTTTCACACATTCCTTTGACATGTACCTACACATATAGACAAAATTGTATGTTTTTCTGCGAAGTGGTGAAAATCTCCAATTATATGTTTGAAAGAATGCAATCAAAGAATAAAACAATGTTAGGGCTTAAGTGTGTTCTTTCCTGGGGCCTGGTGGTGATGAAAGAATGTGAGAAATAAAAGACTCAGAGACAAAAAAATTAGAATTTTGAAGAGCAGGTTCCAGGGGCAAAGGCCCCTAGCTCCCTCCGCTTAATTTCTATTACAATGTTAACAATGAATCACCACTTCAACTGAAATTAATCCCCTATGTCATTGTTCTTGCTGGTCTTGCATTTTCCAACCAAATTATTTCTTTAACTAACTACCTTAATCACACTGATTTATTTACTTTTATTACTCTAGGTTATTTTTGATCTTAACACAAACAGAGCATGGGACAGGGAACACAGTCCAGAAGCAGGATGGCAAAGCAGACCTCAGTCAGACTGTGGCAAGAAGACGAGCCCAGTGGGGAGCATGAGCACCCAAACACCGTGTTTAAAAGAGGAAGGGCTTTATTTCAGCCAGGGAGCAATGGCACAGAATTCAAAATGGCCACGCTCCCCGGCTGGCTCAGTCTTCTCCTTTTTATCCCCAGTCAAAAAGTTCTGGCCCTCCAATACCTTTCTCATTGGTCGTTTGAATCTAGCTGAAGAAGCTGGCTCGGGCTTTTACAGAAGTGCAAGCAAACATTCGTTTCCAGGTCCCAGGAGGCTAAGTTTCTACAAATTCCTAAGACCTGAGACACCACAGGGAGGAACTCGCAGGTGTACCCTTGGGGTCTCCTTGAGAAGACCTTTGTTCCCTTAGACCTTACTTTTCCCGGGTATCTTCTCTCAAGACTATGCACACAAATCACAGGAAGGGCAATTAGACTTCCAGGAAACTTGTGGGCAGACATGCTGACACTGTGCCATACTGAGAAAAGAGGCATTTCCCTCTTTATCTTCCCGACAGGCCTTTTCTCTCTCACCAAGGATTAGGTGCTTGTACTGTATTCAGCATCAACTGTAGTTCCTCACTATCTTTCCAACTCCCTGCACTCACTCTCCCCGCGAGAGCAGGGAGGAGCCTTGTCTCTCAGTGTTCAGTGACCTTTGAGTCGAGTAGTGCCAGGGGAGGGGTGAAGCTCTGGCAGGACAGTTTCTCCGAAATGCCAGGCTTTAGGCTCCTGCACTTGGCAGCAGACTTGGGGCTCCCCCGTATTGCTATTGCAATCTGAATGCATACAGATTTTTCTCTGATTTCACTTTTCTTCTGTCTCTGTTCTCTTTTGCCCATCATCTGCAATCATTTTCTTAATTCAATTCCTAACTTATAATAAACACTTGAAAATTGGTTTTAAACTTATTAAGTCATTATTTCTAGCAGCGCAAGCACTTTAAGATATGACTCTTCCCTAAGTACCCACATGTCCACCTATAAAACAAAAGCGAAAAACATGCATAATTTGCAGTTGAGAAAGGAAAAGGCTAACAAGCCCATAAATATTGTAACTCAGCCTTAGCCAAAGGGAACAATCACAGTAATAACTATTTAGCATTCCCTTTATGACATACCAAATAACAGTTACTACTTTCATGTGACTGTCCATTGTGAACAAAGCTATTGTGAAATCTGTATTTCATGAACTGTTGTTGTGACATAGTATTTGCAAGCATCCTATTGTTCTGACCATTTCTAATGAATACAGAAACATGCTTAAATACACTAATCTTAAATTTTTAAAAAATAAGCCCTCAATTCACTGCACTTTCCTCCATACCTAATACTCGAATTTCCTGCTCCTTCAACTCCACAACTTCTGGTATACATTTTAATTTGACTGAAAACACTTTATATCTTCCATTCCTTGTTTAGTCTCATCCAGTTTGACTTCTATACCAGTCCCTTAATTGTCAACAATTGTTTAGTCTAATGGACTTTTTTTTTTTTGCAGTTTTTGGCCGGGGCTGTGTTTGAACCCACCACCTCCGGCATATGGAGCCAGTGCCTTACTCCTTTGAGCCACAGGCGCCACCCTAATGGACATATTTTTAAAATGATATTAAATTTCTTAGTCAGCTATGCCACAAACACATCATTCTCTCAACCTGGGCTAGACTGGATTGCTTTCCTGTGACCTCAAATAAATCTTCTTGGTTTCCATTCTTCCTGAATATCTTGTAGAAACTCCTTTGCTCTTTCTGTGTGGAAGTCTGAATTCTTCCCTGAATGGTTGATGATGGAAACCAAAGCTCTGTCTGCAGACAAGTGAGCAAGAAGGAGTGAAGCATCAATGACTTAACCACCTCCCACCCAGTCCAAGTTCATATACCTTCAAGGACAACAGCAGGTGAAATAGAGTAGTTATAGCTCCCTGTATCTGGTAACTGGACATATCATCTCCTTATACTTTAATACTCAAGCACCAGAGTTTTAAGTAAGTCCCTGGTCTAGAAAGAAAGAATACAGTATGTTACTTTGTTGATTCTCTGTTCCTAAAACCCAGGTTAGAAATAAGGTGGATACAGTTTTCTTTTTTTTTTTCTTTTGAAAATACTTTATTTATTTATTTTTTTTATTGAATGGTAACTATGTACATTAATGCACTTCTAGGGTACAGTATGGGGCTTTCACATGCAATCTGAAATACTTCCATCAAACTGGTCAACATAGCCTTCATGTCATTTTCTCAGTTATTGTTTTAAAACGTTCACATTCTACTCTTAGAAAGATTCACTTGTACCCCTGTAAGATAAACCTCAGAAGTGA
>CAUYQV010086903.1:0-44695 GCA_963574575.1 Galagoides demidoff | reverse complement strand
TTCTATAATTAATTTAATAAATTCAACTTGTTTTACTTTCCTTTTTGCATTTGTGGTTTAATTGATTAAAATTTTTCACTTCTTAAATTTAAATCGGTTTGTTACATTAGAATTTTTGTTTTTGCTTTTTTTGGGGGGGGGGTGTTTGTAAGTTTTTTTTTTTTAAGGTAGAGAAGACCAGCTCCAGGAAAATAAAAAGAAAACCACATACAACAACTTCTAGTTGTCAGAATAGGAATGCATATCAGTTATGCTGGGAGACAATGAAAACATCAAAAAGCACATACAAGCCATAAAAAATTCAGGTCCTCTGAAGCAATGTGGGACACACTTGGCTGTGCTCCTCATTTGCATGCCAGTACCCACAATGCTCTGCAAGCCCCCAGATCTCTCTGAGCAGCCCCAGTGTCTGAGCTCTGGGGAACAAAGCAAAAGGTTGGAGCCTGCTTGTGGGGAGCGGGGGACTTTGCGTCTGCCTGGAAAAGCCAGGCGGGTGCGGGGAGAGAACTTCTCCCAGCGTGGTGATTAGCAGCGGCCCTGGAGGGCTTAATCACAGGCTCGGGAGCTGTACCTGGCTTTCTGCGCTGTTGTTCTGGTGTTTTGTCCTTTTGTCTTTTTGGTTTTGTTTTTGCCTTCCTCTTCTTGCCTTTCCCTGGGATGCTGAGATGGTGGAGGCGTGCTGCGCAAGGAGGAGACGGCGGAGGCCAACCTTTAGAAGTCCTGGCTGGCTGTGCTGCTGCTACAGCACTTGCCTGGAATGGGAGATTTGTACACAGTGTGTGTTTTTTGATGCCGATTCTCACCTCAAGGTCCCCTGGCCCTTGCTACATCTGTTCCTATGGACAGTCATGCTCGGTCAATGTGAAAGACTTAGAGGTGCCTCTGTGGCCTGCTGCTGGGGGCTGCAGTTCCCCTCAACCCTGCCCCCCGGGCAGCTTCTGACCTCACCCTTCCTGCCCGCACACACTGCTTTTCCCTCCAAACTTTGCTCCTTAAGGAGTCCCACAGAGCCATTGTCTGAACAGTCCCAATTCCAGAAGTGACTTGAGAATGCAAAGGTGAAGCATTTGGGGAGAAGGGAAGCCAATTCGACTCCTAAGTAGACCCCCTCATCTGCGACGGGTGTATCACATACCACCCTCTCCTCTCCTGCCCTTTCTAAGCCTGCTCTGTGCTGTCAGGAGCTAACAAGGGGTTGGTGACTGTTATTCCACTTGTGATTTTTAACATGGCCAGACATTCTGGAGCATTACAAAATACATAAAAAATAAAAGTAGAGCTCGATCTTTGAGGTTGCTACCTGGAAGGTTTTTGTCTGGGTTTGTTCTTTGATTTTTGAGCTTCGCTTTTCTCAATGCTGGAAAGGAGTTCTTAGGCAGGATTAATTTAGCAGTAGGAAGATCTGGGCAGAAGAGTTAACGTGAAAACGCGTCAGCTCTCAACCTACCGCCTGAAACCCGGAGCTTCAGAGGTGGGATGAAAGTCAGCCCCCACCCAGAATTCAGAAGCGCCCTGACCTGCAAGCCGGATCCTGCCGGTGGGTTTGTTTGCTTCAGCCTGTACACAGCATTGCACAATGTGTTGAATCAGTTGCCAACATTTTACAATCAGGTGCTTTTATAGCATTTCTTAAAACATCTGAAGATCTGGCCACACCAGGCCTACATTTCTCATCGGAGCCCCCAGCCAGGGGTGCGTAGACAGCATCCCCTAAGTGAGGAGGTGTCTTTCCCCCCACTGGGCCTGAAGTTCTCTGGTCCACCACAGCCCTGAGAGCCTTTGGTCTTAGACTGCTCGCTCCACTTCCAATGTCCCTTGCAGGCCTCCGTGCACGCAGCCTCGCTGGACTCATGGACTGAACCCCTGAGTTTTCCTACCCTGTTACATGTGCAGTATTGGTGTAGGGATGCCCCAACTCTCGGCCTTGACAAGAGGCAGGACCAAGGGCCTTGGCTCATAAGCACGCCCAGCTTTTCTGACTCAATCCCAAATTTAGCAAATGTAGTTTTCACCTGCTAGAGCCCAAGGGGTCCACTTTCCTCACCCCCCACCCCTTGGTGTCCATGTTTCCCTGCTTTCAAATCCTTAAGTTGTCTGGGGTGAGAGGTAACTTGCAAGGTTTAGATTTTTAAAAATTCTTTCCCAGATTTGTTTTGTCTAATTTGGGCTGCGGGTGGTTTTTGGTGTCAACGACTGACCACTGTTTGGTCTGCACAGCCATTTCTGTTGAACTTGGATGGCAGTGAAAGCCCAGTTTCCCCAAATAAAGTCTAAATACGTTTACACATTGATTCCCACATGCGTCTTTATGTTTCTGCCTGTCTCCCCACACCTCAGGCCTGTCCGTGGATGGGAGCATCCTGGAAGGAAAACGGGCAGGTAACTTGAGCCTCTACTGTAAACTTCATAAAAGCGAAAACACCAGGCAGTTCACCCAGTTGGGTAGTCAGGGATGAAGATCCTTTCAAGCTTAGATGGGGATTGGGTTGGTTCCTTATGACCTAAAGGACAGATAATATCGCTAGACAGAAGAATGGTAGACAGAACAGAGGGTTCAGAAGAATAAGTGAAATCCAAATCTCCACCCAAAATCTAAGTAGGATTCTTTATTCCTTGTCAATGGCAGAGCCTTAACTATGTTCAATGTCCACCAATTTATGAGACAGTTCTAATAACAGGTTACACCCGATTTTAACACTGATGACAACAATTACATTTATTGAATGCTCAGCAGGTTCTAGGACCAGGGCTAAGGGCTTTTATACACTGACTCCTTTAATCTTTGTAACAACTCTGTAGGGCTGTTATTTTATAGGTAAGAAAACTGACACTTAAAATGATTAAGTAATTCGTCCAAAGACCAAGAGGTAGAAAGGGATAGAACTGGTCTTCAAACCCTGACTGGCTCCTGGTATAGTCTGGGCCGGGACAGCAGGACTGACACCCTGCTCACCAGCAGCCCAGAGTGAGGGGCTGGCAGACAGCTGGCTTTGATCATGACTGGCCTGGGAACAGGTGCATCTGAGAGCCCACAGGAGACAACTGTTGTATTTGGCCCATGATTCCATTGCTAAAAATGGCCCCTAGGGATGTGCCATGGGAGGAGTGCTGGTTACTCTCTGATAAAACCCTTCACCCTCAGGGGTGACCCTACTCCGGGCCAATTGATAGTATGAGCCACAGCCGGAATACCTATGGCCAAGCTGGGGGATGCAAAGCGTGCTCACTGCCTGAGGGTGCTGGGACCTGCCCGAAGCAAGGCCACAAAGGACAAGCAGAGGCAGAAGTAAAAGGAAGCCTGGTCTTCCTCTGCATCATGTCTGAAGAGGGTGGTAGGGATGGAATGGGAGTCTGAGCCCCACAGCGCATGGCTGGAGAGGAGACGAGCACCACCAGAGACCACTGAGTCGGGGCTGGGTACTCTTTATACGGTGACTGTCAGATGTGGGCAGTTGCTCACAGAGCTGGGCTGGACAGAAGGCTAAGTTCTGCTATACCCCTGCTTCTGGACGTCAAGTGCCTGAGGTGGAGGCTCTGTGCCTGTGACCCTAGGACATGTCAGGATGGACCAGGCGGGCTGTCTGTTCTCCCTCATTTGGAAGGCAGCTCTGGAAGAGACTCAAAGGTCACTGTGTGACGGCAGCATATTCTGATGGGGGACTGTGTCTGCAGGGTCAGGGAGTTTGCATAGCACCTCTGCACCCCCATGTGGACCACAGAGCTGGCCTATCTTGGGGGGTAAGTAAATGTCTGTGGATCAATGACTGCTTCAGTTAATGAATGAATTTGGGGGGGCTCTAGGACTTGTGGGAGAGATCAAAATGGAGTGTATGTTATATCTGTTATTAGACTTGGGGCTAGTAATAGACCTCTGAGTCAGTGGTGGCTCTAGAGATTTATTTTTCTACCCTCTAACACCAAGTCTGGAGGTTGAATCCCATGGCAGTATGGCCTCTTCGTAAGGGACCCAGAATTGTTCTACCTTTCTGCTCTGCTATCTTAAACTCACAAATTTCCACACCAACATTGCCTCATGGTAACAAGGCGACTGCTGGAACTCCATTCATCACATCCACATTCCAGGTAGGAAGAAGGAGAATGAGAGAAGGACAGTTCACATCTACTGACTTCTCACTGGTTACTTCTAATTTCAAGGGATACTTGGAAATACATTCTTTTATCTGGGCACATTCCTAATCTTGGTTCAGTTAATAAGGAAGAAAGGAAGAGCTAATAGTGGATAAACAACTGAAGATTCTGTTTTGCAAGATTAAGTGGTCTTCATGGAAAAGGAGAAGGAAAAGAATTTTCCAAGGCAGCACCTGTCTCCCTCCTCTCCTGTGAGATGCACGGCTTTGGGGCATTCTTTACTGTGACCTGATGACGGGGCAAATAATTGGTCCCCTCACTATTTAAATCCTGTGGCACATAATTGGTCCCCTCACTATTTAAATCCTCATGCCAAGGGTTTGATTAATTACATGGACTTCTCCTTCTTTACATTCTACTGTTTAAAGTGGCTCTAAGAACACTCATCCTCTATTTTCTATAATGAAGCCCCTGGTGAAAAATGGAGTCTGACAGGTATGTGGACAGAAAGACCCTGCAGGGGCCAGCAGCACTGGCTGTGTTAGCCAGGCAGGTAGATGGGCAGATAGGTGGATTAAGTCTTTGGTATACACAAAGCATCACTCCACAGCAAATTTACCACCTCTCGCTAGCTCAGACAGGCTCTTGCAGAATATTTAATGAGTTCTGCTAAACAGAACCCTGGAGTTTCTTGCTTTTTAAAATGTCTGCAAAATTAAAGCTACTGTGTAAGACAAGTGCCAAATTTCCACTCATGGGTATGTTCAGCTTTCTTTGCTTCCCCCCAAATCCAAACCAAGTAGATGCTATCAATTTTCTCAAGATGGTAACCCAAAATCTAGCAAGGTGTTCTCAGGTAAGGAGATATCGAGAACTTAATGGGGTTGGGATATTTTCCAGTTTTATTTATCCCAGGGCTAGGGAAGCTGGATTGGGGCTTCTGCAGAGGAGAGCCAGGATTGTGAAATAGGAGCCCTTGGGCTTCTCCTGCCAGTTCTTATTCTTGAAGCACTTGCTGGGGGGGTGGGGGGTGGACCACCTCCCAGTGAAACCACCACTTCTATGAGGCATGTTGGAAATTACCAATCCTCGAAGGGAGTGAGATGATCCCAAACCCCAAATCTCCCAATATTTCTCCAGTCTCTGCAGACAGACCTACTGAAAAGAGAATAAATACGTATCATTCAGGCAGTTAATTTTTACAAACAGTTTTCTTTTCAGTTTCACTGTAAACTCCATACAAGCAGGGAATATAAGTAGGGCTTAGTCAGCCTTAGTTTAATGACTATATAGACAACACAACTTGGTTTCTTCTCAAAAAAATGCTCCACTTGGCTTCCCTCCTCCCTTTTGCTCCCAGGCTTTTGACATATTTTTTCCTGGGCATTTTCTTTGTATGTTTTATAGCGATTGAGACTCCTGTATATGAAATTGTATATAATTTTTCAAGTAGCATTACACCGTAAGCGTGCCCCCATATGTGTTAGCACTGGCTGCTATCACAAAGAGACCACAAGGTACAGAGGTTTCACTAAAACACGATGTACTTGTATCCTGCAGGTGGACTGTTCTGCTCCCCAAGCTCATCAGGCAACAGGAAGAGGAGCAGCTCTCTCGACCTTAACACGCAGGTTCCAAATCTTGGTCCCAGATTTCACTTTCACTTTTCATGATTTCCAAGCCAGGGAGAATAGGGAAAGAGAAAAATGGAGGACAAGAAACTTCCCATAAAACACAGTCCTGAAGGAGCCCATTGTACTTCCACTTCCTTCCCACTGGCCAAAACTTATAAGATGGCTCCAGCACCCTGCAAAGGAGCCTGGGAAATAGAGTCTCTAGCTGGTTGGTCATGTTGGGGGCTGGTGTTTGCAAATATATTAGTCTTCAGGATTTATAAATGAGAAGTTGGAATTCCTGAGACTTCTCAGAAATTACTGAAATTATAAGTTATTCTTAGAAGACTTCCAACAATCTTCCTACTCTTTATTCATTACCCTGGGCGTCTAACAAAACCGGTTTAATAAATCAGAAGTATTAAGTTTGGTAATTTTATAAGTAACTGTGGCCTGAGGTAAATAAGCAAACAGTGGAAAACGCCAGTGAACATTATTGTGTATTATTCAGATAATGTGACACATGCGACATTCATATCTCCTAGCAAAGTTAAAGTACAACACAGAGTCACGTATTGAAATTACCCACTTAGGGGTTATTTTGCTTCCCAAATTTGTTGTTTCTGAGAACATCACCGGTGGGATTTGAATTAAGTATACATACATATAAACTTGGTAATATTTATTTTATTTCCAAGAATAATTTGCCGTGAGCAGCAGTCAAAGCCATGAACACACACTTGTAACAGGACACAACAGCTGTGAGCAAGATGACTGATTGGATCGTAAGCAATTTCCTGGTTCCCAGAAAGGTTGTTCTTACCCTGTCAGTGTTTCCTGTCCTTGATTTTGATTTGACACTAGTAGATTCGAGCCAGTGATGTCTGTAGGGTGATCACAAAGCTTTGATTCTTGCAAGATGATTACAATACTTTTTCCCATTTTCCCAATTTCTTGACTGATCGTTCTTTTAGAATTTAGAAAAACATTAAAAATTCCCCCAAGAAACGCTGGAAAGGAATTCCCATTTGGAAACCCTAATCAGAGAGAGTGAGTATGTGGAGTAGAATTTTAGTTCTATTTCTAAAATACTGAACAGAATGGACACTGCTTGGGATGAGCTACATAATTTGTGGGTTCAGCTCAAAATGAAAATGTGGAGGTCCCTTGTTAAGAAATTATTAAGAATTTCAAGATGGTAGCCATGCAGCATTAAATAAAGTGTATGGCCCTTCTAAGCTGGGGCCCTGTAAAACTGCATACATCCCCTGACCCATGAAGCTGGCCCTATCTCTGCTACATCTCATTTAGAAATTATAGTATCATTTTTAATGGCTGCATAGCATTCCACTGTGTGGCTTTAACATAATTTGTATAATTATTTCTGTGCCCTTAGAAATTTTGATAACTTTTAACTCAACGATCTTTTCCACCAGTTTCACTTATCACCTGATTCTTGAGATTGGTTTCATCTCAGGATCTGTATGAAAATCTTGGGTTTTCTCCTTAAGATGTAGAGGCTTAGCTTTGATACCCTTTAGGATTAAGCCCTGTCACTTCCGTGTTTAAAAGTGTGTTTAGGAAAGACAAGCAGAAGCTAGGTCCACATGGGAACTCCAAGAGGAAGGCAGCATGGTCATGAGCAGTGCCAAAGACAGATCAAGCAAGACTGGGGAAATGCACCAGTAAGGGCAGGGTGGCAACAAGGCACATGTGGGCCTGTCCTTGGAGAAGGTAGCCATGCAGCATTAAATAAAGTATACGGCCCCGAGGGTGGTCTTGCTCAGACAAGGGCGGTTGTTACATTTTGCTTGGGGCAACCTAGTTTTTTAAAGTGTATCCCTGAGCTGATCTTTCTGGATTTTAAGAATCTTTCACCTGGTTAGGCCATTTCTGTGCATGCTGGATGCCTGCCTTGCTTATAAACTCTGGGCAGACTGGGAACTTGTCATTAGGGGTTGGGAGAGGAGGGCACGGGCTGGAAGTCCACTTCCTCCAAGTCTCCAGAATCTCTTGCCTACCTCATGAGATGTGATGCTCAACCTGAGATATTTTATTCAGAGCAAATGAATGTGCCTTCTTTTTGCTGACACATTTAGCAAGAACAGATCAATATGACAGAGTAGGAGACACAACAGGGTAGGACTGGGAGAAACTTGTGGAATAATTTTCCCTGGCACCAGAGACATCTCTGACACTGTAATTTATAACTTAAATGATCTTAAATGATACACTTAGGTTTTTGTGTGCCTCTGCTTCCTCATCTGTACAGTGGGACTGTGACCCTTTATTTCAGGGATCAATATACTTTTCCGGTAAAGCTCTATAAAATATATATTTTAGAAATTGTAGGCCATGGGGGTTTTGTCACAACTACTCAACTCTGCCATTGTACATTAAAAGCAGCCATAGTTGATATACATGTAAATGAATGGTGGTGACTGTTCCAATAAAGCTAGATTTACAACAGGTAGTTCACGAGTTTGCCGACCCCTCGCCTATTTCATAGGGCTGTTGTAAGAATTAAATGAGAAATGCATGGGAAACGCTTACGGCTTCTCTCCATACTGAGAGTCATTTCCATGAGAAGCAGGAATAGCCTGAGACAGAAAGTTGTTTGCAACTTCTCGGGCTGCCAGGACTGGCTCCTCATTGTTTGATGCCCAAGGTTCGTCCTCATCTGCTTTTTCTTCCTGGGAGACCCAGTACCAAAATAAATAAATAAAAGATCATGAGATTCTTTTAAACACACATAATGGCACACATCTCTTCTGTATTAGTCACTCTGTGTAACGAGCCCTTTCCCAAATGTATTTACAGTGATGTAGCTACAACCACGAAAAGTGAGAAATCTCCAGCTCCTTTTTTTCATACTGTTATGTTCTTTGTTTTTTGCTTCCATTCATTCTTTTTTTTTTTAAAGAAAAATATTTTATTGGAGTAAGAACACGAGATCTACTTTCTTAGATTTTTAAGTGTACAATATCTCTAAAGGTCTCATGGAGCTCTAGAACTTCCCTTGCATAACTGAAATTTTATTCCTGTTCATAACAGACTCCACTTCCCCCTCTTCTCAGCTTCTGGCAACCACGATTCTATTGTTTGCTTCCATGAATTTCACTGTTTTATATAACTCTGTATGTTCTGGGAAGAACATCTCTTCTGTTCAAGTTGTTAGCTCGGTCCTCCAAGGGGAAGAGTTGGAGAGGATTCTCTCCAGCCTACTGCCCCCTCGGTGAACTGCAAAAGGTTGGAGGCAGCTCAGACTCAAGGCATCTCTAGGGCCTAAGTAGTAATTAGTTCCTGAGGTTTTTTTTTCATCCTAGAATCTCCTAAAGAGCATTTTTAAGATAGGGATTCTGAATCTGGTCTCAGGTAGGACCCACGAATCTGTCATTCTCTAAAAAGTTCCCAAGTGATTCTGATCCTCAGCCAAGTTATGTGCTTAGCCCTGGGCCAGCCTCCCACCCGCACTGAGCTCCCCTGTCTTGGTTCCCAAATCCCATTCTCCAAAACCCCAAGCTCCCAATTGCCTGGCTCGCCTCTTTTCTTTGTCCACTGCTACATTAGCCAGAAGGCAGAGGTGTGGAAGGCATATTACCACCTGCAGCAGTGGCTTTGCACTCCAAGAAGGAAATGGGAATGCCAGGACCGCATGCTCAGCCTGTGACTCGAGAGAGCGTCGGCCGGGAGGCTCGCAGCGTTTCCAAGTCAGCGCCGAAGGCTTATATGCCGGTGCATGGGAAAGCCATTGATTTTTCTTGAGATAATAACTCCAGTGTATTTGTTCAGTATCTTTCAGAACCAAAGCCTTGTCTGATTTTATTTTTGTTTTGTTTTCTGTCTGAGAAGAAAAAGCTTGACTGACTAAAGCAAACCTCAGTGTTTTGTTGTTCGGTGGCTCTTGGGGTCAAGTTGTTCTTGTCCCCCTGTCAAGTACACTGATTCCTCAACAGATATTTAATGAGCACCTACTGCGTGTCATTGTGGCCTATGGAGGGCTTTGGGAACATCATGAAACCTGGTGGGTTTTGAGATGGCAGCCTGGTTCCTGGAGCTTGCAATTCCCCACAAAGGGCCTAATCCTGCCAAACACCAAGAAACAAATCCCAGACAAAAGTAGTTTAAGAAAACCTGGACCAGGCTCGGAGCCTGTAGCTCAGTGGGTAGGGTGCTGGCCACTTATACTGAAGCTGGCAGGTTTGAGCCCATCCCAGACATGCTAAACAACAATGACAACTGCAACCAAAAAAAAAAAAAAGATAGCTGGGTTTTGTGGTGGGCACCTGTAGTCCAAGCTACTCAGGAGGCTGAGGCAGGAGAATCGTTTAAGCCCAGGAGTTTGAGGTTGCTATGAGCTGTGACACCACAGCACTCTACCAAGGGCAACATAGTGACACTTTGTCAGGAAAAAAAAAAAAGAAAGAAAGAAAACTTGAAAATGCTCTGCAAATCAAGTTTGTTGTCTGGCCTTGATGCCTCATTCCTTGTACCTAATTCTTGCCCCATTTCCAGCAAGCAAGTCTTTTCCCCTTTCCTTTATTACCTGCCAGCCAGCCGTATAACATTGCACTAAGTGCTTTCCACCTGCTAACCGATTTGATCTTCCCACAACCACAAGGAAAAACCATGGGGGAAAAGGAAAAGCAGATGAGGAAGTAAAGACGAGATTCTCTCCCTGGGCTGGGAAGCCAGGTTGCCTGACGCCAAGGCAGTACCCACAGCCCAGTGCGAACTGAATCCCACCTTACTCCACAGCTCTCCTGGGTGTGTCCCACTGTGCTGTCAGATCAGATCTCATCTTCTCCTTTAGGCCCCTGGCCTGTAAAAATCAAGTCTCCTCTCACCATGATGGATCTGGTGGTGGGAAATGGTATGCTGGTGTCCAGAAGGACAGGCTAGACTGTGCAGCCAGAAGACCGCTCCTTTCCCCTCAGGGCATCTGTCCTTCCAGGGAATCACTAAATCCTACTAAGCCGCTACTTGTCAACACAGGGTCCCAGCACCAGCAGCAGAATCTGCACCACCTAGGAGCTTATTAGCAATGTAACGTCTTGGGCCCTGCCCTAGACCAACTGAACCAGAATCTCTCAGGATAGGCTCAGGAATTGTGCTTTGGTGAGATCTCCAGGCATGCTAAAGTTTGAGAACCGCTGGGCTAGATTGGATGCTCAGATGCTTCCATAATCATAATAATAGCACACTAATGTGTACTGATCAGGTGTCCTCATCGTGAGGACATGAGCCCTCCCCGTGGGCCACATGCAACCTGCCAAGGACATTTATCTAGCCCGCTGGGTGTTTTTGCTGCTGCTGCCTGTCCTGTTTAGCAGCCAACTCATCCCGGGGCCTGCAGTCTGGCCCTCCAACGGTCTGAGGGACAGTGAACTGGCCCCTGTTAAAAAGTTTGAGGACCCGTGGTACTGACCATAGACTATGGAGATATCCTGACTGAAAAACTACAAAAGGCAATGAGGGGGGCACTTGTGTGTTGAAAATTTGTAAACATTGCATAGTCTTGTTGCTTTCTTAGAAATCCACAAAGATACCAGCAGACTCAAGACCAGGAAGAATCCTGCAGGAGAAATAGCTGTTCAACTTTGCTTCACCAGCCTCTCCTGAACCCATGCTTAATTTTAATCATTAACCTTTCCTTTTGCCAAATACCTATTGATATCCAGGGGAACTAATAATGGATAACACACTTCGAGAAGTATTGATCATTATGACCAAGTTGACCCTAACTTTGAGCATGTGTCATGCGCATTAAATCTCCAAAAGCTGTATCAGAACTAGAGGAACATCATGCAGAATGTTTATTAAAAATCACTTGGGTCCACACAGACCCCTATGTTGCCCAGCTCTGAGGGACATCCCTATGTCGTGAACAGGAACCCCTGGAATGGGATGACCCTCCAGCCTGGACCTGTCCCCAAATATTGAATTCATCAAAGGCTGAAGAACTAAAATGTTTTCATCCATGAGCAATAATTTCAAATTTGGTGGTTTGAGGCATCTAGGGAGAGGGTTTCTGAGATATCTAACTCTTTTAACAGCTTGGAAAATATTTCAGGATGAACTTTGCCAGTTGTAACTATGTCGATAAATAGAATTACATTGGATACAGTCATGTTTCTGCTCCTCTGAGCCTGGTTTATTTTACATTTTGAAATCATTTGATGAGAACACTGTGCATTTAGGTAACATCTTTTATCCCCAAGTCTCACGGATATACTGAGAGATGATTGGCAAGAAAATTCCCCAATGTGGAGGTCCCTCCCTCTGGTGGGATGGTTAAGTTTCCAACAGAAGCAGAGAATTAGCTGACATGGAAGTCATTGGCTAACTATTGAAGATGGTATCAAAGCTAATCAGCAGATAGAAGAGCCAGCCTGGACCACCTGACTGTGGGCTTCACATTTCCCTGAATTAATTTAAGAAAAATAAAAGGAACAGCTATTTCTTGTTCTCTTTGTGGTGCCCTAAGAACTGCACATTTAATCATGAGATGCTTGCTACCCCCAGGTCCCAGTCCTGCCTGAGAAGTGCCCCACTTCTTACTTTACATTAGATGCTGGTTCCAAGTTCAGCAGGGAACCAGAAGTGTTGGACACACATAAAAGTTGGGCATAGGGAGAAGGTGAGCAGGGCCAGCTTTGAGTTCCCTTCTGCATGGCAGGTTACTTCTTTTTCTCTTATTTTCAGATAAAGTTTATTATTTTCTCCTTTATGAGAAAGAGTGCACCCTTATAATAGAACATTTGGCGAAAATAGAAATGGAAGAAGCAGAGACACCCATCATCCAAAGAGAATTGCTATCAACGACTTGGTGTATTTCCCTCCAGTCTTTTTTCTATGCATTTTAAAAACAGAATTATGGTCCTACTATATGTGTCATCCTGATTCCAGGGTCCTATAGTACAATCTAGACAAATGCCTGTGTTTTTTTCAAGCCTCACGTTAACAAACGAGACCGCACACTCTTGAAGGCAAGGCCAGGGTCTGTGCTTGCCCCTCACACTGACACTGGGACCTAGTGCACAACCTGACACATAGTAGATGTTGTTGAACAAAGTAACAATGGACAATATGTCATCAAGTGAATGTGCCAGAACTCGTGTAATCTACCCTCTGATGCATAAGTGAAAGATGCTTCCAGTCGTTCACCCTGGTAGGGAATGCTATAACTCTGTTATGCGTATTCTCTTTTTCTATTTTGAGATTATTGTCCATAGCAGATACTATCAGCATCTCAGCCATTCTCCACCATCCTTTCTCAGGGGGACCTCCAGACAGTCCCTGGACAGTCTGATGACTTCTTGTGTCTCTTGTCTGAGCTTGGTCTCTGGCCATGGATGCAGGCTTGGTCTACATATGCACAGAATAGCAGGGAAATGGCAGAAACCCTCAGCCTGTGGGGATAAGAGTTGGTGAATAAATGTCCCAGCTTCCTTGCTCTTCTGGGTGACAACTGTAAGGTGTGTCAACACAGTCTGTTGGATGGTTCTAGGAGGATCAAGTCCCAGCTACCCATACTGTCCAATCATTAGCATACCGATCACATTGACTTTCTCCTCATCCCTCCTGCTCAGGTTCCCCACTCCCTCATCATGCTTCCAGGGGTCACTTCCCAAAGAAACTGCCCGCACCAAACCCTTGTCTCAGGCTCTACTTCTGGGCAACCTCAAACTAAATCTTTAACTTTTGATGGAGTCACAGAAGCAGAATTACTTGAAGATTCAGGATATATGTTGATTAGCAAGTGACTTCCATAAGATGGTTGTTAGAGCTCTTTTCCCAAGCCTTAATTTCACTCTAAGAATCTGGACCCTGACCTGGATACTTAGGAAGAGGAAGGAAAGAAGTCAAAGCTCTCACCTGCTAGGTGTGCTCTGCAGGCTCTTTAAGCCGTTTCGTTTGAGTTTGTCCTTTTGTTGCTCACTTTTCTCTGTTGTTTGCCTTGCTTCATTTTCTTCCCTGTTCCTGGACAGAGGCCAGTGGTTATAGAATTTTCTGTTTTGTCTCTACAAATAAAAAGGGAGGGGGAATTGAATGCAGCAGAGAAAGGAACCTGGGAGGAAGAGCGAGTGAGCGGTTGCTTTGGAATATTTCAGCCTTGAGTCTCTGTCACAACCAGAGTTTGGTATTTTCAGGGAAAAGGCAAAGATAATCAACTGTGCTATAAACAGGTTTTTGTCGTCATTAAACTCTTGCAATCTGTGAGGAGTGTGCAGAGTTGTGTTCCAAAATAAAGCTGAATGTTTGGGGATTGTCATAGTGACCTAGAAAGCATGGTTTCTCTGGGGAAATATAGGAATGAAATTTCCTAACAGCCTTACCACTGAGGCCCTGGTTGCAGATAGAAGAAGGATGGAGCCTGTTTTCCTGAAAGTGAGGGTCAAATCACTCTCTGTTGCTCAAGATTGCCTGAACTTTCCAAGAAAGCATCTTTGCTATATGGACACAGAAGGTGGAAATTTGAGCAGTCATACCTCTTGTGTCCAGGTGAGAAATCCCTTCTACCTGGTTTCTTTTCACATTATGTGTGATGGAAATTGTCTCTTTTTGTTTTTCTTGTTTACAGAATAAAGGATGCCGTGGCCAGTGTCAGTTTAAAGGCAGTTATTAAATTAGACATATCTCCCCTCCAACCAGAAAATATCAGCTGCTCCCCAACATCCGAGGTCCATACAACTTTTCAAAAAATTTCCCAAGCTCTGTCCCCTTCTTGAGAATTCTGACTCACTCATAAATCCACTGTAAGGGGCGGGAAACCACACAGCACCCACAGACTTGGTGCCTGGCTGCCTGGGGGACAAGCCCAGCAGTGGAGTTCTCATTTGAGCTAGTGCAGGAGCACCGGGGGCTGTGTGGCTTCATGCTTACCAGTTCCTTCCTTTTCCTTCTTGGACACACAGCTAGACAGCACATACCGGCCCCCCTGTGGTCAGGTGGGGACGCGTGATTGGCAGAAGGGAGCCTGATCACTTTCCAGCCCAGCCCCTGGCTCTTGTGCACCCCTCACACTCTGTCTTTCTGCTGTTCTCACCACTGGAGGTGCAGAACTCCAAGTCTCCACAGCATGAGGACTGGTCCCTGAGTCCCGGCATGGGGGTGATCCGCCCAGGGGAAGTCTGGCCAAGAACATCAATATGGGACATCATGTGGATGACAAATGGTCTTTCGTTATGCTAATCCATTGCCTTTTGGAGCTGTTTGTTGTTACAGCTAATCTACCCTAATACATCTTGCAAGGAGTGGTTGCCTCTTGGCACATGTATTGGTTTACCTGGTGGCAGAGCCAATCACACTGTCCCACCAAACCCACTAAGGTTATTCATACGGAAGATGCTTCAATCACAAAACAGTTAGAAGGACATATGAAAAGCATGTAATCAAAGCCCGTTCTCCATACCAGGGGAGCACGGGTTAGGGTTAGGGTTCCGCCTCAGTGATGATTGGTGGGATGAGAGGCCGTGGGGACTGAAGACAGCAGTGACCCTCACTTAGACGTGCAAACCACAGACCACCTGACCGACTCTCTACCTGTCTTTGTACTTACAGAAGCATCAGTCTGTGTCCAAGGGCAACTCAGAGGTGATTGAAATCTACACTGCAACCCCTTCAGATAGCACGTTACCACGCAAAGCACAACTTCTTCCCTGGCACTCTGATATTGGTCATGCTCAGGGAGGCTTCCCAAGCCACCTCTCCCACCAAAACCTCTCCTTCAACCCATGGAACTGATCTAACCTTTCCTGTCTCTCCCAGCCTTTTCAGAGCTGCTCTTTTCTCTCGGATGGTAACTCTCCACCTTCTCCTCTGCAAAGCACGCTGGGCTTTCTGGCTCGCCTGGCCTC
Organism: Galagoides demidoff; assembly: GCA_963574575.1. Taxonomy (NCBI): domain Eukaryota; kingdom Metazoa; phylum Chordata; class Mammalia; order Primates; family Galagidae; genus Galagoides; species Galagoides demidoff. The sequence continues at coordinate 29,133 of CAUYQV010086903.1, read as the reverse complement.
AGCCTTTCCTGCGCCAGCCCATAGGCTCAACAGAAGAGTTAATCATGACCAAAGAAGGTCCAAAGCCCAGAAACAGATTCTTCCAAGGGGTGATGATACTTTTGTTTTGAATAGATCGTCAATGCCACTATCTGTAAGTTAGGTGATATTGGGGAAATTCGGAAACAGCCCTCAGCCTCCATTTCCTACCCTGTAAAATGGAGTTTATAGAACATCTCAGGGTTCTGGGGGGGAGTAAACAGGATGTGGGATGTGAGAGCTGTGTGCATTATCACCAGTTAGCCACATCGTCTGTTCTGCCCTCTCTGAACTTGCTGCTCCTTTGCTCTGTGTGAGAAGAATCAGAGGTCAGGCCCAGCCCAGTGGCACGAAGAGGCAAACTGAGGCCCTAGCAGTCAGCAGCATCCGGTTTTGGTGCCAGCTGCCCTGGATCTCACTCCTGAGTTTCCCAGTCAACTTTCAAGTGACCTTGAAGGAAGAAGTGTGTTTCCGTGCCTCTAGCCGTGCATTTCCACCACGGGGGAAACATGCCCACTCCTCGTCCCCCAGGGTGGGTTGTGAAGGTTAATGAATTGGTATTTGTGAAGTGCTTTGAGATCTGCGGATGAAAGGCCCTATGAAGTCCAAAGCGTTGGGATGATTATGAAATTGCCTTGCCTGAGGTCAGACAGCACAGGACGAGGGGAGCTAGAAAGGGAAGACGCGCTCCCTTTCTTCCATTCCCCTGCTGGAACAACTAAGACCGTCACCTGTTCTTGTTAAGATGGGCTGTCCCTCTGTGGGCCGATGTCCTCGGGCCTTCTCATCCTGGCTCCTTTATCCCCGCCACCCTGGTTGGGACCAGGCGCCCACTCCTTACCAGCCTGCTCATTGGAATGCCAGACACTGCCTCGCTCCTGGGGGGAGCTCCGGTTTGCTGGGATTTCAGAAACTCAGGGGCAGACAGTCACACTTGCCCCTGAGACCCTTCTGGAGAAAGAAGGGGCAGCAGAAGGGTTTGTCCTGTGCCAACCAGACACCCCAGTGAAGGAAACGCTCTGGCTGAATTTGGGGCTTGCTTTCTACGTCAACTGGCTCTTCCCCCCAACCTCATTTTCTTTTCTCTCTTTCATTTCTCTCCTTTTCTTTTCCGTTCAACTAGCCTTGCAGTGGCAATATTTGTGTTACAAACATTGCCTCCACATCTTTGGTTTTTTTCTTCCCCTGAGTTGGCCGTTGTGTAGATAACTCATTGCAATTCAGACACATGTCACTTTTGAATGTCAGTGTGGCTGTTGCCACACTGATTAGTGAAGATGAAGAAAAAAAAATACAGCGCCATATAAATAAAAAATTAGAGACTGTCACATTGTTTAAAAAGGGGCCACCTCCCAATGCCAGATCTCAGCAAAGCGGCCTTCCTTCTGTTTCTTGGGCATCCCAGCTAAGGGGAACGCTTATAATGTCTTGTTTTTAGTGATTAAGTGGTTAATGATTTAATGAACTAAAAAAAAATCTCATTTGTTGCTTCCCTTGGACTTGGAAAAAACCTCAAAGAGCTGATTTTCTGTGTACCTCAGTCCAATATTGCTACCTGCTGGGATACGAACACAGTCTCTAAATAAATTGCTAGTGGCCTTAGGCGGGTGGAAGAGTCTCCCTTTGATCCTGCTCGCACGGATGAAGTCAAATGTTCAATCAATCAATCACGTTCATAACTTGCAGCTACAATCGGGCTGACAACAGCCTATTATTTATTTTTAAAATCATATATTTCATTATTGCAAAACACACAGGCTCTCACGAGGGGGAAAAGACTAAATTATTGATAAGCCATACAGATGACGGAGTTTGTTGTTTCTGACATGCTTGTCACTAACTATTGTCAGGAAGAATTTACTAAGATGTAGAGTCAGGAAAGTTGGCCAAGAGTGGATGTCGCGCCAGAGCGGAGATGGGGAGCGGAGACTCTAATGGCCCCTCTCCTCTCTCTCGCTTATTGAATTCTTGTAGGTGAAGAGCAGCTGAAGGCAGAACGGGTTTCTCTTGCAAAGCAAGACTTGAAAAGCCCCCAGTTTGATTGCTACAGAGCAGGAGATTTGGTTCTCAAAATAGCCATGCGTTTGGGAAATAAATTTTTGCTGGTGTCTGTACATTCCTGGAAATAACAATCGTAACTCTCCAGAAATCCCACATGGACTAGAGCCAGGCATATTTATTCAATATTGTGTGTCGGGGTTGGGGGAGGCAGGGAGGGGAAGTGCAAAAGCAGCTTGGAGAAGCAGGCGTGGAGGGGGCCAGCTTGGAGGTGGGGAAAGGGGGCTCTCTGCTGCACCCCCATTCCGGGTTGCCAAGCTGGCAGTGCTTCGCCATGGAGGCGTCCTCCCTCTGGACCTGAGATTGAACTTCTCTAATGTGCTTGGGAGAAGGAAGAGCAGTCAGGAAAATGCTGACCACCCCTTTCCATGTGCTTCTCTGTCTCCTGTTTTCTGGGTCATTAGCTGAGGAGGTCATGGCAAGCTGAGATCGTGAAGCTGCCACTGAACCGCCCCCCCCATCTGCACAGTGAGGAGTTGGACTGGGAAATCTCCCAGGCCCAGTATTGTCACCTGGCTGTCACCTCCACGAAAAGGAGGATGCTGCTTATGGATTTGTTGGAAGAAAGAGCCCCCTGGGCTGAGCGAAGGGAAGATGTTTTATGAAATGTTCACTCATACAGATCAAATCCTATTAGAATAATATCATTACAGTGGAACAAAAACAGCCGTGGAACTAAAGATCTCTAACAGCCACCCTGTTTGATACTGCCTGGAATACAAGTACAATGTCAGGAAGATCGACCCTCCCTGGAAGTGCAGTGGAATTTGACTTGTTCTCCTAAAGAACTCGCTAATGACAAGATGATCTTCCACTGGCTGGGATGGGGAGAGACAGCGCTAGGTGTGTGCCCTAGAAGTCAAAGTCTCTCCAGGCCAAACAACCTTCAGAATTAATCCGTCCCTCTATTTCTTAGATGAGAAAATTAAGACTCAGACATTGGAATCAGCCAGGCAGTTAGTGGCAGATCTGGGACCAGCTCTCCTCACCGCCCCTGCCCCAGGTGAACGGAGAAACCGTTGCCAGGGAGAGAGGTGTCCCACTCCCGCCCATCAAGTGCCCCTTCCAGCACATCATGCTGCCTTCGGGGTCACATTCCACACTCATTCTCTTGGTTTTAAGGCACTAAACTCTAGTTAGAACCCAAACAACCAGAAAGTTCACTTCATCACAGGTGCTGACCCCTGATAATGAGGAGTCAAGGTCATTACAGGACTAGGACTTGGCAGCCACGGGATTGATCTTCAGGAAGTTGGAGCTCTTCCTTCCAGACTGCTGCTGCCACTGCCTTTGTGGACCCGGCTGACTCGGCCCCTTAGGAGTTGGTGTCCACGAGGTGAGGCGGGGTCATGACGAGGGCTTTCTCCTTGACAAACTTCAGCCAGGCTCCTCTGAGCCCTGCCTTCAGCAAGCATCCTCCTTGGCCCCATCCCTTAGGGAGCATCCTGCTAAGTCAGTTCAGAGAGAATGTCCTGCCTCGGACATCTGACCGCCCTGACTTGCCTTCACCAAGAGTCCCCCGAAGCCAGCAAATCTTAGTAACTTTCCATCCCTGGCTTCCCCCCAGCCCACCCCCAATCCTGCTCATTGGCTCTAAATCCCCACTTGTTTCACTGTATTGGGAACAGCCTCCTGCTCCACGCTGCAGTGGCTCCTTAATGGTTCCTGTATGAAACCTGTTTTTACCGCTTTGACTACTGCCCAGCGCAGGTTTTCTTTGATAGTCTACCAGTGCTTTGAGTCAACGTCCATCTCCAAAATTCTACATACAAATTCCATACAAAATCATACTGAGCAACATTTTCCTTCTAATTTATTTTTTGAACCATTTGTCACCTATGTTGGCATATCTGGAAACTCAGTCAACCCAAGCCCTTCAGGCATCACACGAATCCTTATCCTCTTCCTGAGCTGGTAGAAATAACTCTTCCTTGGAACAAAGAAACCTGGCTTCTTAGTCCGGGCTTTGCCGAGCTTGGGTGAGGTGCTGGAATCTCTCTGCACCTCAGTTTTCTCCTCTGTTAAATGGGGGTGTTGTCTGTTCTTCTCCCAACCCAGCTGAGGCAGATAGCTATAAGGCGCTAAATCCATTACGTAAGTGAAAGAAGGCACTACAGGGGGCTTTAAGTGCACCACAGATGCAGAGAAGGAGCATTAGCTGGTGGTGGGGTTCACTGCCGATGAGAGAGGCTGCAGCAAATACAAGACTACGTTTTTAATCACCTTCAGATGCTGATCTATGTAAATAGGCCTGTTATGCTTCTTTGGGAGGGGTTAGGAGAAAGGGATGGAGTGGGACTCATTAACTTCCTGGCAATGCTTTTTTGTGGTAGTTTCAAGGAAAACCTTTCAGCGGAGGGAAACAGCTGCCTCTGCGCCCAGCTGCAGCAGCGGAGAGAGGCAGGAGAGCTGCCCCTTCTTTGTCCTCTGTTTTCTGGGTTGGGAGGTGCATTTGTCCACCTCTGCACTTGGCTGCCCTCCCTTGGTGGTGCGCGCGCGCACACACACACACACACACACACACACACACACACACACACGGCCGTCTTTCCCTCTGCCTGGCTTTCTTCCTTCTGAAGCTTGTTTGCTGCACACGTTGGTGGGAGTCACCACCTCAAGAAGGACCATAATACCTGTGTGGTATTGGCTTTGGGGAGGCCAGACAGACGTCTTTTTACCCCCCAGCGAGATAAGACTCTATTAAGTATAATTTTATTAATAGAGCCTCAGTCTCCTGGGGAGCCCTCCGTGATGGGTCAGTTGTAAGACTGTAATGGGCACTAATTATACCTGGAAGCTAAGGCATGGAGGCCTTCACTTACAAAGCCCTTGGTGGTAAGGATTTGGGTAAACACAGTGAGCTGAAAATGGCTTCATCTGTCCAAAGGGACAAAGGAATTCCATCTTGAACAATGGACAACTTAGGGAGACAGTTAATCAGAGGAAGGAGAAATGAAACAGGCATGCTCCCAGCGTTTTAGGAGTTGGGGAAATATTTGGATTAACCCTGTGTGGGCTCGTAGTGGACTCACTTGAGTCGTCAGCCTGTCCCAGATGAAGGCCAGAAACACTTAGATGTCACGGTGACTCCCCAGATGAAGGGGCGTCTTAAGTGTGAAAGCCAGATTTGAGGCCTTTCTTTCTAGACCCCCAATATGTACGTTAAAGCCAAGAAACTGCCCCCAACCTATACCCAGATACAAAAGCCCTTTTGAAGCCTCTTTTTCTTCCAAATGACTCAGTGGCAGGGGTACGGGGCTGCCCTGCAGCCTGTAGCTGTTCTCCCAGGGATTGGTCACCCAGGAGTACAGTAAGGCCAGGAAGACTGGATAATAATGTGTGTAAGAGGCAGCTTGTACACCAGCTGTGACAAAGGCCACGTGAGCACTGAAGGATCTTCTGGAAGGAGGGGCGCCTAGGAAGCCACACAGGTAAGGGAGGGCTGGGGGGCTCCAGAGGAGAGCTGATGGCAGCGTTTGGCATGTGGGGCTGGACTGTTCATTGATTTCCTTCCTCATGCCTGTCTTGCTTCCTCATGACTTTGGAATGACCCCATCAGGTGGGGTTGTGATAGCCCAGTGGCTGCCCTGCTCTTGGGAGCATCTGGCCGTGCGAACCAGGACGCCCAGACCCAGTCTGAAACTTCATAGACTATTCCGCACACCTAGGGTGTTTTACAGCCAGGAGTGGTTTCGTGGCAGACAAGTTCACTGGGTTCAATTGCTGAGCCATTGACCCAGAAGCCCAAGTTCAATGTTCCTAGGCTTGTTCACAGGCCCCATGTGGTCTGACTCTGCACTTGGCTGCCACTTGCTGTCTCTGAGCCAGCCACTCGGCCTTCTCCATGTCACTCACACTGGCCTGGCTCCTGCCCCGACACCCTCCTGTTGGCTCATCGTTCCTCTTCCCCCAGATAACATCCCAGACCCCGGTCACTTGCCTCAGGTCTCAAAGGCACCTTCTTTGTCAAGCTGTCCCTGAACATCTTGTATAAAACAGCAGCCACCTCTTCTCCCCCAGGCCTTACTTCCTCCTCCCACCCTCCAGAGATTTTTCTAGGAAGCCTTTGCTGCCATGGGACACGTCTGTTCACTTGTGTGCATTTCTTGTCTGCCTGCCCCACCGCATAAGGCTCCATCAGAGAGGACTGTGTTTTGTTGCTGCTGCAAGGTCAGAACTCAGCAGAGTGCTCAGGTGATAGTTGGTGGCCCCTTAAAATGTTTATGGAACAAATTTGAATTCAAACCCCACCTAGACCAGTTTAGCTGGGTCTCAGGCCACATCCTAAGGCAGGTCCTGAGGACACGTGTCCTTGGTGGATGTTTAAGAGGACCAGCTCTTTTTTCGCTACACAGAAACATGCGTATGGCCTGAGGATGGTACTGCAAGGTCGTGATTAAAAACTGAAAGTAGAAGATGTGGATGACACAGACCTTGCCCTCTGGCAGCTGGCTGAGTAGAACCTTCAAAGTTTCCAGGCCTGAGTCATTCTCTCTTTTGATTTATTTTAGCAGGAAGCAGTTCCTAGATTTTTGCCAGAATGTCGATCATTCCCCTAGTCTCCACTTGCCCAAGTTGTCAGAGAGGGAGGGATGTTGTTGTGTTGTTCAGCAGGAGAAATAGACTGGAATGGGCAGTCCAGCTCCTGTCTTTCCCTTGGTGCTGAGCCAGAGCAGTCACTCCCAGACCCCTGGGCTTCCAGCACGGGCTGGGAGGGGTAGACGCTAGTATGCACTCCCAATTCTTCCTTCCCTCTTGCCCTTGCACTATTCACCATGAGTCCTCATACCATTGATGTTGGATTTGGCCATGAGACTTGCTCTGGCTTCATAGTAGAGGCAGAGGTGACAGGGCACAGGCTCTGAGCCTAGGCCTCTAGAAGAATCACTTTTATGTTTCTACCTGCCACTCTTAAGGTTCTGATACCCACCATGCAAAGAGCATGCCCAGAAGAGCCATCAATCCAAGAATGAAAGACAAAAGAAAGAAACTTGAACTTAAGCCACAGCTTGAAGCAGAGCTGCCCCAGCCAACTCACACAGCCATGAGCAAGAAAGGTACATCTTTGTCGTTGAGGTTTTGATATTGTTTGTTACTCGGCATTATTGTGCTGCTGACTAACGCACTCAGCATGAGTTTTCCAGTGGTCAGGAATTTCCAGGCTTTCACAATACCTCTCTCCACCAGACTTTAAAAGGTACAGATCCCAAAGGTGCATCTGTCAAATGTACCTTTGATACATTTACCAATGTTAATTAAACCTAGAAAAAGGCTTATCTAAGAGAAACTGAAAGGTATTAGAGTAACTGAAGGGTATGAGAGAGACAAAGAAAGGTGTAACTCAGATTATGCAGGAGATGAGAGAGATAATGACTGATATATTTTGACTTTTGGGTTGTCATTATGAAGATAGATTGGCTTTGCTTGTCTTTTGTCCTGTATTTCAAAAGCGAGTCTCTAAATTATTGACTACTTTGGTGAACTCAAACACTCTCTAATTAATGATCTAAGTTTTTCTGGATGAAGTAGAAAAACCTTCATCATGTGACTGCTTTTTTAGTTAATCCTCATCCTGATTGAACAACAAGGCTTTGGGATGTCCTTGCCGGATGCAGCAGTTAACCCTATAGGGGAAGGATGGAGTGGGACCAAGTAGCTGATTTCAAGCCTCAGGAAGGTAAATTGGGATCATGACTTCTCTTAGGAGTTTAGAAGATTCTCTTGGGCCCCTTTATATAAGGCAGAGTGGCACTCACTTCTGGAATAAGACCTCAGAGATGGCCAGAGATGAGTGCTGACATCCCCCAGCTGAACATTATAACACATGACTGCCCTGCCCTCGCTCCATTTCACATTGATACTAACACTAACTAACATTGATTAAGTGCCTAGTGCGTGCTGAAAGCATTATAAATGGGTCATGTGTGGTACCTCATTTATAGCAGCCCTGTCCAAGAGGTGCAGTTACTGACTCTAGTTTACTCATGAGGGAGCAGATCCAGAAGTCTTACCTTACCTAAGATCACACAGTGGGTCAGGAGGCCAGATTCAGACTCGGACAGCCTTGATTCTGAGTTTATGCTCTGAGTCACTAAGCTCCAGAAGCTTCCTTTTGAGTCCTTGAGAAAAAGTAGTCTGCAGCTCCTGGCTCCTCACCAGCTGCCAAAAGCCCAGCTGAGCACCCAAAGAAAGGATGCACAGTCCCTTCATTCATTCACGTACACAAAATTCTGTGCCTGGAAAAAGGAAGCATCTTGGATCTTCAGAGAAGCATGAACCTTGACCCTTCCTTGTGGTTTTACAGAACAGCACTTGGGTCAGGTACAGAAGCCATCAACTTATACTCAGGGTGCTACATGAAATGGCTGTATTGCTTTGTCACGTGGTATAGTAATGACGTCATTGGGGACCCGGTCCTTTATATGCGTCAGTAATCACTGCATTAAGATTCATGGGACAAGATGCTCCTGGGTCCTATGTCCAACCAATAGATGTGGATACACATTATGGACATCTGTAGTCTTTCCTGCTTCATATAGACTCTAGGGAACTTAGGGACAAATGGTTGGCCCACCCCTATCGTGTGGAGAGAGTGCCACAGGCTCATATTTGTGAACTAGTCTTCCTCTCTGGGGCAAGATGACTCTTCTAGGCTAAGTTTCCTTTGACTGCTCTTGCTATATTACGTGCGTATACACATTTGTGTAAGTGTATGCTCAGGGCACAGATGCAGTAACCTCTCTTCTGTTTTCCCAGTTCATTATTTAAGCATCATCTTCCTTCTCTTAGCGTAATTTCCATCTTATCAGTTCTTCATTCCTGAAGCTTCAAGTGAAGAAGTGAAATGTTTAATATGGCCTCTCATTGCTGGATGAACAGAGACAAATGGGTGGCTGAGGGCTGTGGCCTTTGTCACTGGGTGTCCTTGCTGTGTCTTCACAGTCCACTCCTATGTTTATGTCCCTGCCAGGATCTCAGGGTGTTCCACCATGGACCTCAGATTTCCTCTTTCAGTTCACTTATCATGTCACTTATTCATCTCAAAGCACAACATAAGCCCAAGTGCCACGGGCACACACCATGCTGGGCCAAATCCTCCTACCCCCAACAACAATTCTGGGCCCGTGGGATGATCTTGGGCCATTAGTCGAAGTTCTTAGAGGAATTCCTTGGTGGTGGAGACCATCCCCTGATCTTCTGTCTTGCTGGAGAAATAAGATTTCTCTAATTTTGAATCTCAGGGAGCAGTTTTGGGGTTCTAATACCATCCCTCCCAGAAGGTCCTAATGCAAAGGCCAGTGGAGTTCTCCAAGGTCAGTGCCTGGCTGACCTCACGTGTTGCATGTGGTTTCGAACTTTGAGCAACCTTGTCTCATGCACCTTGGCTGCCCAATAGCTGCCACTCACTTGTCTGTTCAGTAACTACTTATTAGGTGCCTACTGTTTGTTTGTCAGGGCTGAGAATGCAGCCTCTGATAAGGTGGGAATTATCCCCAGCCCTTAAGAAGCTTACAGCCTAGTGAGGGAAGATAGGCAATAAAGTGTTAGAAAAAATAAAACCTCACAAATGATGTGATGATGAATAGAAGAAACAATTAGTGCCTCAATCCTGGGTCATTGGTTAGCCCACTGCGGACTCCCCTGGGAGCTGAGAGGCTTAGGGGAAGTGGTCAACAGGAAGGGCTTCCAGATATCTCTGCCACACAGCAGGAATCTGTCCCCTTCCCCCAAATAACTGGGAGTTAACCAGGGGTATTTACATATAGAGAATAAGCCAGGTTCATTCTTATTGCCTTTAGGACAAAAGTTAGAGAAGTAAGCACTGTATATCCTTGGAGTCCTTCTAGTGTAATCCTCTCTTTTTGGGCGGGAGGGAGGTGATGACTGACATCCAGAGAGAGGAAATAACCAAGGCAAAGTCAAGTGATGAACGAATTAATCCCATCCTCCACACCAAAAGGCCAGGTCTTCCACTGTTGCTAAACCTCATGCCTCAAAGGAAGAGAAGACCCTACCGAAGGATTTGCCATGAAGAAGAAAAAAAAAAGGCTACTTTCCCTGTTTGTATGGATGACTTTTTAATCATAAGCTAAGAAACATGAAGAAAAAACCCAAGCTGCTATTTGATGATAGTATCATGCTTTCAGAACAATTCTGGAACGCTTACCTTCCGATTGCTAGTTAAGTAAATGCATTTTGTCATGTATCACTTATCCAAAACACAGAAATGCTTTGGATTTTGGAGATTTTTTCAGATTTTAGAATATTTGCATTTTACTTGCTGGTTGAGTATCCCTAATTTTAAAATTTGAAGTGCAATATTCTCCAATAAGCATTTCCTTTGAGGATCATGTTGGGGTTCAAAAGGTTTTGAATTTTGGAGCTTTTCAGATTTCAGACTCTGGGATTAGGAATGCTCGATGTGGACTATTGGTTGGATTTCTCCTATATTCAGCCCCAAACTTTCCCAACTAATAAAGGCTCTTTGAAGGATACTTGCACTATTAAGCTTTGAATAAATCAACGTTACCAGTAGAGAGGGACATCTTACAGATTTTATAGGTAAATAGGTAAATAATTTTTCAGATAAAATTCACATAATAATAAGTTCATCATTTTAACCATTTTCAATTCCCCGGTGTATGGTACATTCACAATGCTCTGTGTCCATTACCACTTTCTTATTCCAGAACATTTTCATCATTCCAGAAAGAAACTCAAACATATTAAGCAGTCACTCCCCACTTTCCCCACCCCACCAGCCCTTGGCAACCACTAATTTCTCTGTCTTTATGGATTTGCCTGTTCTGAACATCACATATAAATGGCATCATACAATACGTGGCCTGTTGTGTCTGGGTTTTTTCACTTAGCATCATGTTTTCAAAGTTCATCCCTGATGTAGCACAGACAGATAGTCCCAGACTTACACTGATTTGACTTTACCGTGGTATGAAGCAATACACACTCAGTAGAAATCATACTTCCAGCTATGATGTTCTATGTGTTAGGTGTACTAAATGCATTTTTGACTTAACAATATTTCCAGTTTATGGTGGGTTTATCAGGATGTCATTCCATCGCAAGTTGAGGAGCGTCTGTATCTGTATTTTATTACTTTTTATGGCTGACTAATCCATTGTATAGATATACCAGATCTGTTATATCCATTTACCAGTTGATAGACATTTGGGTTGTTTTCACGTTGGAGCTATTATAAATAATGCTGCTATGAGCACTTGCATACAGTTTTTGTTTGACCATATGTTTTCAATGATCTTGGGAATATACCTAGGAATGTAATTGCTGGGTCATATAGTAATTCTATATTTAACTTTTTGAGGAACTGCCGAGCTATTTTCCATAGTGACTGCCCCATTTTATATTCCCACCAGCAATGCATGAAGGTTCCAATTACTCCACATTCTCATCAACACTTGGTATTTTCCTTTTAAAATTTTAGCCATCCATAGTGAGTGTATAGCTCTATCTCACATAGGTTAGGTTATTGTATACCTAATAACTAGTGATGTTGAACATTTATTTTCATGTGCAATAGAACCATTTGTTTTTCTTCTTCAGAAAAATGTCAGTTCTAGTCACTTGTCCATGTTTAAATTGGGTTTCTTTTTCTCATTGAGTTTTAGAAGTTCTTTTTATATTCTGGATACCAAATCCCCAATATTTGATTTGCCAATATTTTGCCTCATTCTAGTGTTTGTCTTTTTTAATTTATTAACAATGTCATTTTGTGAACCGAAGTTTTTGATTTCAGTGAAGTCCAATTTATCTGTTTGGGTTTTTTTTTCCTTCTGTGACCTGTGCTTTTGATGTCACATTTGAAAAATCATTGCCTAATCCAAGGTCAGAGATGGAACCTTTGAGAGATGACTAGGTCTTGAGGTCAGAGCTCTCATGACTGAGATTAATGCCCTTTTTAAAGATAACCCACAGATCTATCTCTTCCCTTCCACCATCTGAGGACACAGCAAGAAAATACTGTGAATGAGCCAGAAAGTGTGAAGTCATCAGACACCAAGTCATCTGCCTTGATTTTAGATTTCCCAATTTCCACAACTGTGAGAAGTAAATTTCTGTTGTTTATTTGTGACTCAGTTGATGATATTTTGTGATAGCAGCTAAAACAAACTAAGGTGATAGGTGTTGCATTCAATCCATAAATCAGTCTGGGTAGATTCGCCATCTTAACAATGTTGCCTTCGAATCTGTGAACATGGCATGGCTTTTCACATATTTAGGCACTGATTTCAACAGTGCTTTGTAGTTTAGTGTACAAGTCTCAATATTTCCTTAAATGTATCCCTACGTATTTCATTCTTTTTAAAATACTACTATAAATAGAATCATTTCTTAATTTCATTTTTAGATTGTTTGTTGCTAGACTATGGAAATCCAGCTCATTTTTGTGTATTGACCTTATATGCTGAAACTTTGATAAACTTGTCTGTTAGCTCTATTAGTTTATGTTGTACATGACTCTTTGGGATTTTCTGTATATTAAGATCATGTCGTCTTTGACTAGAGAAAGTTTATGTCTTCTTTTACAATTTGCCTGGCTTTCATTTCTTTTTCTTATCTAATTGCTCTGGCCAGCACTTCCAATTCCATGTTAAATAGAAGCGCCGAGAGCAGACATTCTTATTTTTGATCTTAGGAAACATTTTCATCTTTTACCATTGACTATAATGTTAGTTGTGGATTTTCACAGATGCCCTTATGGTTGAAGAAATTTCTTCCTATTTCTAGTTCATTGAACTGTATATTTCTCGCTTCTATTCTGTCAGTTTTTCTTTATGTATTTTTCGGGCTCTGTTGTTAAATGCATGTGATTTATGACTGTTTCAATCAGCTCACAAGATTGACTCTTTCATCATTCTACAATCCCCTTCTTTGTCTCTTATAGCAATTTTAGCCTTGAAGTCTGTTTTGTCTGATCTGTACCTACTTGAGCTGTCTTTTGGTTATTGTTTCTGGGACATAGTTTCTACTCCTCTTTTCAACCTATTTTCCTCTTTTAATATAAGGTTAATCTCTAGCAGATAGTATAGAGTTCTGCCAAGCCCTGCCTTTTAGACAGATAATTTAATACTTTTTCTTTTAATATTATTGATGAGGTAGGGCTTACTTTTTTCACTTTGCCATTTGTTCTGTATATCATATCTTTTTGGTTTCTCACTTCTGCTACCACTGATTTCTTTTTTTGTTAAGTAGGTATTTTCCAAAGGACCATTTTAATTTCCTTGTTTCTTTTGTGATATATTTTATTACTTAATGGTTACCCTGGCTATTGTAATTAGCATCTTAATATATAACATTCTAGTGAGATTAATACCAACTTAGTTTCAACAATATTTAAAATCATTGATTCTATATTACCCTGCTCCGTGTTAAGCTATTGTCACAATTACATCTTTATATATTGTGAAGCCATTGACTTATATTTATAATTATCACTTTATGCAGTTGCATATTGTTTAAATCACATAGGGAAAAAAAGAAGAGTTACAAATGAAAAATAGATTAATACTACATTTTATGTTTACCTATGAAGTTGCCTCTAATCATCTTCTTTATTTCTTTGAGTATAGTTATTATTTAAAAGACATTTCCACTCAAAAGAATATTTATTTTAGGGAACCTCTATTGGTGACTATTCTTTTTAATTTTGTTTGTCTTGAAATATCTTAATTTCTCCTTGTTTTGGGGTCACAGTTTTGACTGATATAGAGTTCTTGGTTGGTAGTTTTATTATGTTTTTTTTTCCCCCAGCATTTTGAATATGTCATCCCCCTGTCTTCTGATGAGGAACCGGCTATTAATCTTATTGAAGCTTTGACCGTTACACACGATGAGTTGCTTCTCTCTTGCTAGTTTCAAGATTCTCTTCTTGTCTTTGATTATATGGTTCGATTAGACTGTCTCAAATTGGGTGTCATTGATTAATCCTATTTGGCGTTTGCTGAGTTTCTTAGGTGTGTAGATTAATGTTTTCATCAAAATTGGGAAATTTCAACTATTATTTCTTTAAATATTGCTATAGAGGATACTCCCTCTTTGTCTTCTCTCTTGGGATTCCTATTGTGCACATGTTAGTAACCTTGATGTTGTATTATAGGTCTCTTAGGCGATTCATTTTTCTTCTTTTTTTCCCTCTGTACCTCAGACTGGATAATATTGACTGTCCTAATTTTGAATTTGTTTATTCCTTCTTTTTTCTGTTCAGATATGCAGTTGAGCACATCTAGTGAATTTTTCATGTTAGTATTGTACTTTTCAACTTCAGAATCCCTGTTTGGTTCCTTTTTATAATTCCCATCTCCTTACTGACAGTCTCTACTTGGTAATACCTAATTCTGATGGCTTTCTTTCTCCTATGTATAGTTTCCTTTAGCTTTTTGGGCATATTTGGAATATTTGATTTAAAGTCTGGATCTAATAAGCTCCACATCCAGTCTTCCTTATACACTATTGCTTGCTCTTCTTCCATAGGTTGAGCCATACATTTCTATTTCTTTGTGAGCCCAATAATTTTATTGTTGTTATTGACAACTGGACATTTTGAATATTATAGTATGACAACTTGGGAAATTAGATTCTCCTCCTTTCCAGAGTTTTTGTTGCTGCTTATTGTAATTGCTTGTTTGTTTAATGACTTCTCTGAACTAGTTTTATAACGGTTGTATTTTTTGTCAATTGCGATTGCTGAAGTCTCTGTTCTATTAGCTTAATAATCAGCTAGTAATTGAACAAAGGTTTCCTTAAATGTCTGAAACAAGTAAGCAACCAAAAAACAAATCTCCCAGTCTTTAAAGATAAGCTATCTATGTGTGAGGGCATAAGGACCATGCCATCAACACTCATTCAGGTAGTTGACAACTCGGCCTCAGCCTTTACTTTAAGTCCTTAGCCTTATTTCCTAAACCACCTTATTGCCCATCTTCCCTTTCAAGCATTTTGGTCAGTCTATTGTTTGCCCAAACTTAAACTGGTAGAGACAATATATAGAAGAGAAGAAGAGAAGAATAAGGCTAGGTCCTTTTGTCCTAAGGAGTTCACAATAGTAAGGAAGAATGAAAACTCTGATAAAATATTCTGGTTCTACATAACAGAAAAATTCTCCATAAAGAGTATTTGTCATTTATTCAGATGCAACCCCTCCCTTTCCTTTTACCCACTTCTCACTTTATATCCTTCTTTCTTTCTCTTCTCTTCCTTTCTTCCCTCCACCCCTCCCTCCTTCTTTTTCTTCCTTCATTCCTTCCTTTTCTCCTTGCGTAAATATAAAGATATAAAAGTGCTAGGTCTTGCCTACATAATAAAGATAAAGCACTAACCAACGCAGATTTTGTTTCTACTTTCATGGGATTAATAATCTGATGGTTGAGTTAGAAATTAAAAAGATAATCGTAAGTAATTAATTACTATCAAATCTAGGTAATAATGGAGACTTATGACCCAATCTCAGGAGACATGAATTGTGCCCTCAAAGAAGACACATTATGTGGGACTTTAAAAAGGAGTAAATAAGAGTGAGCCAAGAGAAAAAGTAAGAGGAGTGCTCAGGAGAAAGGACCAGGAGATATGCAAAGGCACTGAGGTAGGAGGAAATCTGAGAGTGGGGAATGGAGAGCAGGCCAGTGTGCTGGACACTGAAAGGGAGAGAGGTGATGGTACCAGGTAAAACTGGAAAGGAAATGGTGCAGGGGCCATGCCATCCAGGGCCTTGTGGTGCTGATTTTGATCTTATGCTAAAAACAATGGAAGCTGTAATAATCATAATCCCTAGTGGGGTGAGGTACTCACAGCTACTTCTACGCCTCACATGTGTCTCCAGAATGTAACTTTTTTCTGTAACTTGACCTTGCACCTCCACCACAGAGAAATAAAACATTCACACTTGACGTTCTTAATATCTCCGTTCTTTCCAATTTAAAACACCCTCCTTGAGGCTAACTCTTTGGAATAAATATTTAGTCTTTTCAGAAAGTGATTTTAGTTAATTCTGGAATTTCCTTAGCCCATCTTCAGCCCTTCTCCCGGGGGCAGTCCAGCTGTTCACTGTTGTTGTTGCTTGCTCATTTGTTTGTTTGTTGTGGTGGGAGGGCTCCTGTCCTTTCCTGGCATTGTGGGAGAGGTGTGTCCAGTGTGGTCTGATGCCACCCGGGGTCCTCACCAGCCTCTCCAGAGATGTTTCCATCCCTGGTCCCTGGAGGCTGGTAAGCACTGAGGTGGGACTGGGCCTAAGTTCCCACCAAAGTCCTGTACTCTGTAGCCCCTCCCTTCCCTTCCCTTCCTTCCATGAATGTGTACCAAGTGTACAATGTGTACCAAGTATACACTTGATAAGTGTATATTTTTGGAATTAAAGATGAACCCTCAGGTACAAGTCAAATCTACCAAGTATAGACCATAAATGTCTTAGCACAATAATAAAGTAAATGAGGAGAAAGCTATATTAATTAGTTTGGTGTAACCATTCCAAATTGTATTTTAAAAAATCAACACATTGTACCCCACAAAAGCATAAAGGTATTCATGATCTATGTGTATATGAGTTAATAAAAGGAAAAAAAAATAAAAAACAGTAAAGATGAACCCTCAAACAGTGCATTCTAATCTAGTCAGTGTGAAGGGATATTGTAATGTACCCCAAACTCTCACCCCTGCTAGGTGAAAGGATTTTTTCAGATTTTAAAACTGAAAATTCCACACTTGGGAAACACTTTGGTCTCAGGTAAACAGAGTTGATGGTCTTCCTCCACCCCTTCTTCCTTGTGGCCAGTGGCTAAAAGTCAGGTGGCCAGGCTTAGGAGTCACAGAAAGAATCCACATTAGGACCACCAGATAAGGTCCACACTTACATAGCATCCATGGAGGTTTCGTTCCACGTTGGTGAGACTATAAAACAATCTCCTCGCTTATATTTTTGCCAAGGAAGAGGTATTTCACAGCATAAATGGATTCGATTAAGTAAATAAATAAATAAATAAAACGCATGCTTTTAAAGTGTGGTGTAGAGATTAAGTAGCTAAGCCTTATGCTAAAGTCAGAAGAAAAACAAGAATCTTAGGTCATGTATCTAAGTTTAAACAAACATCATCTAATTCTTATTTATTTGGATAACACTTTGGAGCAGGAGAAAAAAGTCAAATGTTACAGTTTCAGCATCAAAAACATATGTAAAGAAGCTGTTACTAACCCACGCAGTTGATGGGAACTGCCCTTTTGGAAGGGGTACGGAAGAATGCCTTTGTGCTGTGGAGGTTTTATGTTCTTGACTTACCAGATCAAGGACAGATGTGAATGTATTTTTCAACTTCATAACCAACAGGGAGCCTTGCAACCTAAAGCAGCTGGGAAGAAAGCCGTGTATAATACAACATTCTTTCTAGAAACTGACGTTTATTCTAATGGGCAAACTGGGAGGCAGAATCCAGAATGTATATTTTGATTTACTGGGACAAATATGACTTGGGGATGTGAAGGCATATCTTGGAATTTCTCCTGATGTTACAAGAAGTTGCTTTTACCCCCTTAGGGAAAAGGTCCCTCTTCAAATTAGTGCCAGGGTATCTTTTCTGTCAGGGGCCCAAATCTGGAAGGGAGCAAAGGGTGGGGGCCAGACATGGGATTACTTTCTTGGTGCCAAGTACTGTGCTATGTCTTACGTGTACCATCTCATTAGAAAATGGTATTGCAGGTCCTTGGGCCTTACCCAGAAATAATTGAACTCTCATATATTTTTAAACTGACTTTTTTTTTCTCTTTCAGATTTCACAAAGGGAATAACATGGTTCATAGACTATGCAATACGTGTCCCCCACACACACACCCTGCTGTAGATCAGTAGTAGCACCCTTTGATCAGACTTATCAGGATTTTGCATGAAAAACTATGAATATTTACATTTGGTAGGACAAATAAAAATTATAATTTGCCTTATATCAATTCAGGCCAGACTTCAGAACAAAATGAGTTTGAGTGGCAAACTTTTGGGGAAAAGTAAGGGAAAGTCATTTTGTTTTTCAGAGTTGTTTGCATTTCAGAACAGGAAGGAATTTAGGAATTCTGGACCCATATTATAACGCCTGGGTAACAGGTAAGGAAACACATCAAATGTGTCCATTCACTACATCTCGGTCTCTTCTAATTTGTAACAACCATCTCAAGGTTAACTCCATCTCTTTTGGGTCAATACTCAGTCTTATTTGGAATTTTAGCTGCTGTGGTTGAGTCTTGGGTGCTCAGCTGGGATCCCAGCTGCACGGGCACGTGCCTCCCTCTCTCCTTAAATCTAAACCTCCTTATCTCCTCAAGAAGGAGGATCACTGGGCAAACAGCAAGCAAAACTGTGGTCTGTTTGCTTTTACTAAAATGAAACACCCATGGGCTCTCCTGCCTGCGAGCCCCAAGGGTTGAGAGCTTTGACTTATGGCTCCAGAACATTTCACGTTGGTCAAAGAGTAAATATTTAGAAGGCAGCAGAAAGGCCTCCATCCATCTGCACACACGCATAAGAAATGTCCACCTGCAGGTGCTCTGAGGAGAATGAAATCAGATGGTGGTAATAGAGGTGGGTGGCCACTGCCCTGACTCTGAGGAGCACATAGGAAGGATGTGTTCGCAGGTGAGGCCCAGGTGAATTCCACAAGCAGAGAGAGAGCAGGTGGGAAGACAATGAGGGAGGGAGTAGGGTGGGTCTCTGAGAGGTGGGGTTTCAGCAAGGTCCATACCAGCCCCAGAAGCACCCTGGATTGTCTCTGCCCTTTCTCTCCTCCCATGTTTCTGGGCAAGAGGAAACAAGGAATCTGGAAGCAGGGAGGCCACAGCCATGGGGGAGTTGAGTGTGTTGGTCAGGGATGGGTGTGCTGGCCCTGCTGGTGACGCTGTTCTGCTGGGCAATGGATGCTGCCAGCTCCTCAATAAATCCCCTATTACAGGCTGATGGGAATTGACAAGTCCCAGCTGGTGGTTCTGTCGGGCGGTGGAGAGTCAGGGGAGCCACCAATTTTGCCTGTTGCCTCTTCAGGCAGCTCATGACTGTCTTTCAAAGAGGCAAAAAAGGCTCGCTATTCAGAGAGCGAGCAGCCAGGAGAGCCAGAGCCAGAACAGCAAAGGAGCTCCATCACGCCTCGGAAGAAAGCAAAGTTTTGCTGAAGTGCAGAAGTTCTGCAGTTTATTTGGCTCTCCCGCTGACCCAGCTAATGTTCTAACTTTCAAAGAACCAGGTAGGAGTCTGACATGCTTGCCGAAAAAAGAGAGAGAGAAAAATCAAATCTTCCCTGAGAACTTTTAAAGTTACTTTTTTTCTCTCTATTTCTGAAGGGACTTGGGTCCACGCTCTTGCCCAGGGGAAAAACTGCTCCCACAAGATCAGGGAGTGGGAAGAGGAGAGTGCGTTTGGGAAGATGCCCCACAGGGCACAGGGGCTTCTGACCAGGTTCCGAAACAAGGATTGACGCCGATAATGAAACCCCATCCTGGCCTCCCTTGGATCCAAGCCAGGCCATGCTGAGGCTGTGCGTGGGGATAGTCACACTAGGTCATCAATTCCCAAGTAAACCTCCATTACAGATTTTGGTGTCACCAAGCATCTCAGTGTTGAGTCATACTTTAGTTGGCAGTATTTTCTTTTTTTACTTTTTTCACTGGTCCATAAAATAATAATGTATCCTTAGATTGTGCAAGCTGGGTATTACGCCATCTTACAGACGGGGTCTGGAGAGGTTAGGACACCTGCCCAAGGGCACACAGCCACTGTCTGGACTTGCCACAATGTCTGTCTGGCTCTCTGCCACTGGCTTCCAGTTGGGATGGGAGCTGTAAGTCCTGTCCCTGTAAGGAAGGGGATGTCCACTCTCCAAGCAAGCCTTGGGCTTATAAGACCTGGCCCAGCCTGCCAAGCTGTAGTTGGGGGTGTTAGGGGTATGTGTAGTACCAGCACAGAGCTG
Organism: Galagoides demidoff; assembly: GCA_963574575.1. NCBI lineage: Eukaryota > Metazoa > Chordata > Mammalia > Primates > Galagidae > Galagoides > Galagoides demidoff. The sequence continues at coordinate 9,085 of CAUYQV010086903.1, read as the reverse complement.
GCCTCCATTTTCTGCATGCAGGGTTCTGATTTTGTTATTGCTCAGCTCATAAGCAAGTTAGTTTCAGACTCTGCTTCTGAGTTAGATTCACTTAAACTCACAGGAACCAAATGGTCAAAAAAAAAAAAAAGTATCCTTTGGATGAAGAGTGGCCACTTTTAGGGAGGCCTTGGGAAGATGAAAAGAGACCCAACTTTGAAGTTAGATGCATCATATTTGAATCTTGGTTCTCACTGCCATAATCAAGCTGACATGTTCCTTAGACTCTCTGAGCCTCAGTGTCTGCATCTATAAAATGGGAGTAATAAGAACACTCACCTGTAAGTGCCACTGCGAAGATGTCATGTGTAGAAAATGCCAGGGGTGCGGTGGGAGCTCAGGAAATCAAAGTTCTTTTATCATTGTTGTTATGTCATGATGATGACAATGACATTGATGGATGACAGATAAGCCCTTGCTCTGAGTTGCCTCACCTCTTTTGTACTCTCTCACCCTGGGGCTCTGCCACCCCTATCCACCTGGCTCCCCCATTGCTGGGTTGATGTCCCTTTCTTGCCTTCCTAGACACAGGTACAGCCCTGACCATGATCCAGGCAAACACAACCTGCCCAGGGCTGCCACTCTCGGGCTCCCTTGGAGAAGGACCATCCACAGAGGTGGCTGACAGGGCTGTAACTGTCCCTCTGTTGCTCCCAGGGGTGGCTCCACGATCATTCCTTCCCGTGTAGCTCAGGTAGCTCAGGTCTCCACTGCCTTGGGCTAAGGACATCCCCAGAGCAAATAGCAGTGACAGCCTTGCCAGGTAGTTTCTGGGTGCTGTTCCCACACTGGGGTCTCCCACACTAGGAAGGAGGGCACCCAACCTTCCTCCTGGGCTCCTTGAGGAGGTTAAGCTACAGCCCTTTGCCCAGGAACTCCTCACATCAGACATGCCTGGTGAACACCCCCACACGCTTGGGTCTTCTGGTGTCCACTAGGCCCTTCCTTAGGACCCAAGTTCACAGACAGCTGCCTCTGTTACTCTTCACAGGCCTAGAAGACAGGGCCTGTAATTCTATTTCCCAGATGAAGAAACAGGGGCCCTGACAGCTTACGTGTCAAGTCCAAGTTTACAGCCAAGTTGCAGACAGAGCCTAGATGTGGGCTCAGGGCTGATCACAGGGCTTCTCCTACATCCAGCACCTCAGATCAACTGCCAGGGTGGCTGTCATTTGCCACCATATCTGAACAAGGTCTAAGCAGAAGAAAAAGGGGAAAAGTCACTTGTGAAAAGAGCTCAGAGAGAAAAGTGAAACCAGAGATGTGCCTGTTCTGGGTCGTGTTCCTGAGGGGAGAGCCTAAGGGGAACTGGAGGACCCCTCGGCTCCTGCCAGCCTCAGCCCTCTCTGGGATCATCCATGGATCTGCTTGGGAAGGCTACAATCACAAGAACTTTCTGGAAAAAGGGTCCTACTGCTTCCCCATTAGCCAGAGGGTATAGCTCAGCTCCCATAGATGGTTATTATAGGTCACTACCAAAGTTTTGAGACAGATTATGTTGGGTACATCATTTCACTTCCAGGAAACACGGCCGACGGCGTCCTTTCTGATTCACTCGTCAAGATTCACTTGCTCGGCTTATCTGTTCTGTCCACTTCAGGTTTTATGTTTCTTGAGTTTTGTGTTATCTCACAACTTTTGTTATGACCCACGTAAACCTGAACAGAACAAAACAAAGAGAGTTTTAGAAATCTCTGAGCAAAGATAGCCATGAAATTCCAGCCCAAGGTAAATAGTACAAAGATTCGTTTTGGCCAGGTGTGGTGGTTCACACCTGTAATCGTGGCACTTTGGGAGCACCTTTAACTAAAGTTTTAAATGAGGTGGGAGGATTGCGTAAGGCCAGGAGTTGGATACCACTGTGGGCAACAGTGAGAATGCAGTCTCTACCAAAAAATAGAAAAATTAGCCAGGCATGGTGGCACACCTGTGGTCTCAGCTACTGGGAAGGCTGAGGCAGGGGGATTGCTAGAGCCCAGGAGTTCAAGGTTGCAAAGAGAATCACAGCATCATGCCTCTTTACTCTAGCCAGGTGACAGAGCCAGACTATGTTTCAAAACAAACAAAAAAAGATTCATTTCCACACTGCACCTGCCATTTTCCTCTTCCTTCCATCTGAGATTCTCTACCCACTGCCTGCTCTATCTAAAATGTTCCCAGGCCTTCTCCAAGACCCAGTTCAAATATCACCTCCTTGGAGGTGCCCTCCTGACCCTTGCCGAGCACAGTGCTTCCCCGGGTGTTTCAGACACTTTTTAGAAACCTGCACTGGAGTTGCCGGTTTACCTGTCCTTCATCCCCAGCAGACAGCACAGTTCTCGTGACATATCACGTGCTAAGTAAACACCTGCAGGAGTAAGTGCCATCTTAGCTCAGTTTGTGCTGAAAGTTGCAGGGAGGTCACCCATTAGATTTTTGCATCACCCTGATGAGGAACATTACATCTGAAGATTTTATGGCTCTGGTAGTTATAAAAGAAACCTTAATTATTGCAAAGGTCTCTGCTTGCCCACGAGGCCTGGGTGGACAGGCAGGTAGAAGCTTGTCCTGGTAGCCTTGTCTTTACTGCCCTCTCGTGGCCAAAAGTTGCTGATGCATCTGGAAAAGCTAACAATTCCATGGAGGCTGCCAACTGGGATATTTTTCCCTCTTGGAATGGTATTTTTAGGATCCCTGAGTCATTTTTGAGCCCCATTCCTCAAACCTATCATCCTTCTTACAGGGCCTTGAAAATAAGTTTAAAAAATAATGGATAATTTATGAGACCTGCCCAGTTTCAAAAGGAGCATTAAAGAGATCCCATCAACTATGGCTTAGGACTGTGTTTGGTACTTGGCTGTGGAGGTGAAGGATGTAACAAAGTATGTGACAAATTTCTGCCCTCAAAGACCCTCAAGTCTATTTGTAACACCTTCACCAAAAGTGAGTAGTTCAAGATCACTCTGAACAACACTATGTGCTAAGAAAGAAACATGAAAATACCTTTAGTCTGGTAGCCAAGGTTCAGAACCAGACAGCCCTGAGACCTTATCCTGGTCCCACCCCGTACTGCCCAGGTGACCTTGAACAAGTCACTTCATCCTCTGACTTGTTTCCTCATCTGCAAAATACCTTAGTAGGAGTAACTCTTCACAGAGTTACAGTGATTAATTGAGATGGTACTTGGCAAGACCTTAGCCTGGTGCTGACAGAGAGTGAGTGCTTATAAAAATTAGCCATGATTATTATAACTAAGGTTTTAAATTTTCTGGTGCAGATAGAGAACAGGGTGAGATGTAATAATAAAGAGTTAGATAAATACACTCCTAACCATGGCCTTCTTAAAGGCAGATATCTTTAGGTGTGTTCTTGTTTTTTCCCTGAGAGTCCATTGCAATAAGGACTTAATTAATATGAGAGTCCATCATGGTCAAGGTGATGCATATGGCTGCCATCGTCATAGGCTGGACAAGACGGGAGGTCAACTGGCTGTAGCCAGAGTCTACTTGCTTCCATTTTTCCCTCCTATACCATGGCAGACATCACTAATCAATCACAGCTCTCTTTCACATGGATTACACATGTAATCTCAGAATTCTCTTCATTATAGAGCCCCAGGCAGTTACAACCATTAAGAAGAGTGAGAAAATGGCATCCAATTTAATTTACCTTTTGAGGTCATGGCACAAAGGTAAATTAAAGATGTATAGAGGACAGAGGAGGGCATTTTAGCCAGAGGCAGGAATGTAAGCTGAATTATTTGTAGGAAGACTGATCTGATAGTACAAGAAAGCAAATTAGAGATGGGCTGTGTTACAGAACCCCTTAACTGCAGGCTGACTCATAGCAGTAAGTGACAGCAGGGACTCGCTGAAGGTTGTTGGGATGGTGGGCATGTGGTCCCTTGTGGGCAAGGTCTCTCTGGCAGTCAGTGGATTACAAAGGGGGCTGAGTCCAGAGTGGAGGTGAGGAGAGCTAGGACTCAGGGAAGGAAGGCTTGGTGGACTTGCTGACTCCTGGCATATCAGGAATGAAGGAAGTGGTACCTTCAAAGTGGCTTCTCTGACCTTGAGCTCCAAAGGCGGGGAGAACTATAGTACCTCCTACGGGATGGGGGTTTGAACAGAGGAGAGGATGTGCTTTGCTTTGGACATGTTGAGTTGAAGTGCCTTTGGGACATCCACAGTAACTTCCCGTGGGCAGCTGGAAATGGGAGATTGCAGCCAGGGCTGGAGCTACAGACGTAGGGAGAGATGAGAGAAAAAAGTTCACACTTTCGGGTCCAGCCTTGCTTTTACTCAAAGCAGTTTGAGTAGGAAAAGAAAGAGCAACACATTCAGGAAAAAGATGACCTGGGTGAAGGTCATGGCTTAATTAAGAGGCATTTGCTGCAATCTGGTTATTCCAAAAGACACTGCTTATCTGGGTCAAGTATCCTTTTCACAATATCACCTGAGATGAGTAGGGGAAAAAAAATTTTTTTTTTGGTAATAGGGAACAGTAAGTCGCATGTACAGGACCCCTAATGTCCCAGTTGCTAAGAAAGAAAGTGTATATTTAACTGCAATACCCAAGCAATCAGAAGCGAGGTCAGAGGGACAATTCCTTTATTAGAAGACTCCATTTCCTAATGGGTAATAAAGTCGGTTGGACTCTAAGGTCGAACAGACCTAGATTTGGACCTCAGTTCCACCACTTCCTAGCTGTGTGAACTTGGACAAGATACTTAACCTCTCTGAACCTTGGTTCCCTCTTCTATAAGTGAAGATAATAGAGTGCCTAGTGCATAGGGCTGGCTGTGGTGGTGATCAAATGAAATAATGCATATAAAGGTTTAGTCCAGTCCTTGACACATAACAAGCACGGAATGTATGAGAATTGCCTTTTTATCTAATACCAGACTTTTTTAGGAACAGACACAGCCAGTGCATCTTTTCATTGCTGACACAATTCGTGGGAAGTTCTCTGAGGGACACAGAGGAACTCTATACTGCTATGAAGCAACAGGGTAAGTTCCTTTGGTCTAAATCTGTTGCTTTGTCCAGTGAGGGAGGAAGTAGGAGAGGCTTTGAGAAGGTTAGAAGGTGAGCAGGTTGGCAGCTCGCCAGCCAGGCTCCATAAGTATGTGCCTCTGGGACAGTGTGGAGGGCTCCTCGGCCTGCTCTCCAGGGCCTTTCCCCATTTCCACCAAAGTTTAGAGACACAGGAGTTCAGAGCAGTCACGTGGGCCTGTGCTACAACCCACAGGCAGTGAGTAGGGAAGGGTCCCTTCCTGACCCCAGGCCTGTCCTTGACGAGATCTTCGGGAATTCTTACCACTGACCGTCAGCAGTATGCTAAAAATCTGGAAAGTTCTGGAAAGTTCCAGTTTAGAGTAGAAAGAAGATTTGTTGTGGAAGGGTTACATGTGCAACATAATAGCAATACCTAGCACTTACTGAGCAATCACTACATGCCAGGTGCCATTCTAGGTATATCCCAGCTCACTCCATCCTCACCATGACATAGGAAGGAACAAACATTCCCACTTTACAGAGGGGCCCAGAGACCTTCCATAACTCACCTGAGCTTCTCACAGTCACTAAGGAAGGAAGACTGGGACCCAGAGGTCTGACCTCAGGGCCCGTGCCCCTACCTACTTGGCTGGGTGGCACCATCAGGCTGGTGCCCAGGGCCTAACCTTCGAGGGAGGCTTTGGTGATGAAGGAAGCCCCCAAGTCCTGTTCTCTCAGCGGTGTCCTCCGCCTGGCACTAGGATCCAGGTAAGAGCTGTCCTAAGAGATGCTCACGGGGGATGAGTCACCTTCAGGAACCCGCCAGCTCTTCTCAGGGCCCCTGTTCTTTCATCTCCTTGTTCCTTTCCTGGTTGTGAATAGCACACTGAGAGCTTGCCTCCGATTCCTGTATTCGCTCAGACATTCCTCTGAGGTAAGGTAAAGGTAGGAAAGGTAAAAGCATCCCTGTTGCATCATTCTCCTCCCAACTGGCGTAGGAACTGGGGAGATGGCCTGGCCTCTCTTTAAGTGTAACCGAGGGACATGCCCACTTGTCCCCACCTCCCACCTGCTCTAAAGGGGCCACCAAGGGGATGGGAGGAGGGCGAGTCTGCCCCAGGCTCCTCACTCAGGAGCAGGAGCTGAAGGGCTCAGCCAGGCTCAGGGACACAGAATTTGCTTAATGGTCTCCCTAAGCCATTAGCATGAAAGTATTATGATGATGGCCCTTAGATTCTAAGGACAAACCTCAGGTAGGAAGAGAGAAACAAGACAAGGTGTCCCAGGCCACATAGCCTTTGGAGACCAGGTGCACAGAGACCTCCGATGCTGTCCCCACATCCTCTCTGAGCCTGGGTCGGGGCAGGAGGGTTATGAAATGACAGGCTGCTGTTCCTCATTCACGACTCACTTGCTGTTCCACAAACGTTCACTGAAAGCTTTCTCTGTGCCTGAACCCTGCCCTGAGCTCGGATGCAGAGCCAACCCTGCCATGGTCCCCAACGAACCCTCAGGCTGCAGGAGAGCAGACTCCAGACACCCAGCTAGAGGCCCCCACACCCCCACACAGCTTTTTGGAAGCTCACACACCTAGGGCACCCTTCACTTCTGACCCCACTGAGAAGATGCACTGGCAAGGTGACCTCACCTAGGGCTGGGAGGAGGCAGGTGGCAACAGGTACCACCCAGGGTTCCCTAGTGACTGAGCTGCCCACTGACCGTGGACCCCACATTCTGCTGGCACCCCCTTCTCTCCTCATCCTTGGGGAGCTTTGGGGTTGGTGCAGCTTGGCCAAGTTGAAGGTATAAAGATACTTCCTCTGTCCTTTGTTCCCACCACCACCCAGCCTGTTGTGGTAGCATCAGCCCATGGGAAGCCAGGCCACGCTGGGCTCTTCAGGGCTTCCGCTTGAGGGGCAGCAGAATCTCACATGGCTTAGACACAGACTTGGAGCCAGATCTGTGTCGATTCTAATCCCAGCTGCACCCCCTTGGGCAAGTGTCAATCTCCAAGCTTCAGTTTCCCTGACTGCAAAGCGTTACTGATCAGAGGCTCTCCCTCCTGGGACCATGGGGACAATTAAAATGAAGTGATAACTTCAAGGCTCTCAGCACCCGGCACACTGGAGCCTGTAACAAATGGTAATCATTGTCCTGATAGTATCAAGTGTTTTCTTTCCATCCTCAAATTCTTTGAAAATTGGAATGAACTTGGAGGAGAAAGACCTGGCTCAAAATCTGGGTCCCATCCCTTCCTGACCGTTCTATAGATCCACCTGTGTCTCTGAGCCCTCGTTCCTGGTCATGGGAGAAAGTGTGTTTGCCTTACTATGTTATGAGATCAAATGAAACAACGGATGGAAAACTGTGTTGTGAATCAGTGCTGTGAATGGAGGAGATTATGAGCCAAGAGTCCCCACAGCATCTGTCCCACCTCCGCGAGGAACATGGCCCCGTACCCAGGACTCCCTTCCCCCTCTGAGGCCTTCTCGCCCTCTGTGGCATGGAAGATTTCCAACTGGTTCTGTCTCGTTGCCTCTCCCAGTCTCTAGTGAAGCTCCCGAGTCCCCTGTGGACCAGCTCTCTCTCTGTCACACACCTCTCTTTATGTAACCAGGAGTCACCATTCATCGCACTTGGGATATGCTAAGCATTTTGTAGGCATCCTCTCTTGGTCTCCCAACAACCCTGCAGGGAAAGGACCACTGTTATCCCATTTGCTAGATGTAGAAACTGAGATGAAGGCGAGTTGAGCAGCTGGGCCAGGTGGTATAGGACTTTATCACCAGGACCCATGGTAGGAATTTGAACCCCGATCAGTCAGACCCCCAGCCAATGTCATGGCCCCATTCAGGGTCGGGCCCAGGGAGGCACCCAACACACGCACTTTGCTTGGTTCAGTCTATGCCAGACTTTGCGAATCACACCTTCAGCAGCTCATTACATAGGAGGGGAGGCACACGCTGGTGGACAATGGGGAGACCACCCCAGTCCTAACTCAATCAATACATTTCTCAGCACCTGTGATGGCCAGGGCCTGCTTGAGGAGTTAGAAATATGTATTCATTGTGTTTTTTATTTTCTCTTTGACATTTCAGGGGCTTACGTATGGGCGTGGAAATCCCCCCTCCTGGAGAGAATCTAGCCACTTGCTGTGAGTGTGCCTTTTACCTGCAAACCAACCAACCTGTAGCCTGTAGCCCAAACACCTTCTGATCCAACTCTCACACACGCAGCCGGTATGTCCCTTGCCCTACATCATCTGAGGGTCAGATACCAGGCAGCCAGAGAGCACCCTGTGGGCCCGAAACCCAGTGGAAGTATTCAGATTAGCCAGTCCCAGGGTGCTCCGCCAAGCCCTTCCCCGAGAAATCCTGATAATGGCTCTGGCCGAAGCTTTCTCCCTGCTCCTGCTTCCGCCTCCTGACCAAGTCTGGTGCGGGGAAATGTAAGTAGTAAAAATCCTTTTTTCATGGCAGAGGTCTTCCCTCTGAACTGACGAGTCACTTCCATAAATTAAAATCCTGAGGAGACATTTTGAGACAGAAGATAGCAGCTGTGCGGGCAGACACGGTCCTGTGCTCGTGGGCACATGAGGAAGACGGGAGACAGGCGCACAGTGACAGGCAGAATCCGTCAGAAGGTAGAGCTCTGGAAGTGACAGAGCGGGGTGCTCTTCAGGCAGGCGTCAGAGGCCAGCGCCTCCCTGGGACCAACATCTGAGCAGGACCCAACAAGTGCAGAAATGAGCCAGGTGGACACCAGGGAAGGGGGCAGCTCAAAGAGCATTGCAGAGAGTGGTGAATACACAAGGCCTACCATGAGGACGTGCTGGGGGCCTCTGAGGAAGAGCAGGAGGCCTGTCTGGCTGGCAGAGAGCAAGCAAGGGCAGGAAACCCAGGGGTGAGGTGGAGGCGGGACAGGTGGGTCATGCGGTGAACGGTGGTTTCACCCTGAGTGAGCCAGGGAGTCCCTGGAGGCTTCCAGAGCCAGAGAAGCAAAATCACGTTTGTCCTTCTGAGTGTAGACCAGCGATTGTCCCTCAGCCAGGGAGGATTTTGACCCACTCCCCA